>OVBB01000696.1:0-19501 GCA_900406415.1 Isatis lusitanica
ATAACTAATAGAATAGTTATAAATAGAAAGATTTAAATGTTATATTAAAGTATAATATCAAACATTAAAAAGAAAGATATAAATGTTACATTAAAATAGAGTATCAAGCATTAACAATATGGATATTGAAGATCTGATTTCTTTAAATATGATATTATTATTTTCTGTGCACAACTAAAAACNTTTCTGTGCACAACTAAAAACGTAATAAAATATTATATTATTAGATTGTATATTTTTTTGCATTTATTTCCAAATTCGAAAATATGAAAATTTAATATTATTTTATCATTGTTAATGATTTGTATAATAATTTCAAATTGACATATATAAAAATAGATCTAAAAAGAATGAGAATAAAATAGTCATTTTTAATTAGAAAAAAATAGATTATGATAAAATTAATACAATGTAAAAATATCAGTTTTGGTAACTTTGAGGAAGAAAATAAAATAATAATAATTATTTAAAATATAGAAGGAAGTTTCTGCATATGGAAAGATGAAAGAGATTGTTTTTTTATGAATTATTTTTTTTTTAATTGGTCATTGTCTAATCACCAAGTCCAATCATTTAAAGCAATTTAATTGGACGGTCCAGATTTTAAATTTTCGTGGGATCTGCGTCTTTTACCAACTAAATACGGTTCATACCCGGAGCCTTTGGTTTGAGACATTCAGTTTTTCTATTTTTAAGACGATTCTACCCTTTTATTTGTTCATTAAAAATCATAATGGCACATGTATTTATAGTAATTTTAGCTATAAGGGTAAGGGCATCTCTATAATTGTACTTCATTTTTAATATTAGTAAGATAAGATGTAGACGCTATGGAATATCGTGAACAATCTACAATATATAAAAAGGGTTAGAGGTGGGATCAATTGCTTAAATGCCACTTCCGGCTAAAAAAGAATCGTAACTGCCATCTTTATGTTTTGTATTTTCTTTAACATTTTCTTTTTAATTGAAAGTGAAGGAAATGTCTAAAAACCCAAACTAATAGACAAAAATCACGAACCCAACCTGAAGTATCCAGCAATCCAACCCCGACCCATAAATCAGAGAGCATCTAAAACATCTATGTTAAATAAAGAAAAGGAGAATGAAAAAAACAAAATCCTTTTTCTATTTTCTTCCACGATCAAGAAGCCATCGTCTTCAAATCTCGTCGTCTTCGATCTGTGCGGTCGGTTGCGTTTCCTCATCCGTGGCCGGTTGAGTATCTCGTCGCTTGCTGGACCCACTTTGTCGCTTAATTTGTCTGTGGCTTTCCTCCCTTTTCTCTTCCGTCGAATTTTATAGAAGAAGATATGGGTAAATTTCTTATCTGTTTCTTTTGTTGTCATGTTAGTTCAAATTGGTAGTTAGATTAGTGATAATGATTTTGGTTGGAAGTTATTTTAAAAACCAATTTAAATTGATTGGAATTCAAAATTTGATCTGGGTTTTTTCGATAAAACTATATATTGTGTTCTTAATCGAGATTTTTAATATATAGAGTAATAGCTTATGTAAAAGATGGAAGTGGAGAATACGAATCAACAGCAAAACGTAACGAAGATAAAATAGCAGAAAAATATGATGAAGAGGAGGAAGAAGAAAGGAAGAGGAAGCGGAAGCACAAGAGCTTTTTGACAATGGCTTAATAATAAAATCTGGGCACAAGCTTGCAAGAATCCAACGAAGAAGTATATATCCGGAGAGAGGAAACAGAGAAAGAAGTAGCTTTTTGGTGTTGTATTTTGGTATTTTGGTGATAGTTTGATTGGTTAATGTTTATGTAGTTTGATTGGTATTATGAGTACAACTTGGTCCTCAATTATATATGTGGTCCTCAGAGTTGTTTGAGCTTGAAATTTTATGCTGCCTTCATTGGCGGATGGTTTTGTAGAAGTTAAATTATTATAGATTGTATATGTGTGTTGTTGATGTTTGTTGTGTGTGTTATATGAATTATATCGTTTAAATGCAACTAATATTTTAGGTACAACTTGAATTATTGGATATAACTATTAGGTTGAACTAAAAACATAAAGAACAAATAAGTACAATTAGAATTATTGAGTACAACACAAAGAACAAATAAGTTCTACCAAAAAAAAGGAACAAATAAATCAAAGAATAAACTAGAACCGGAACCGCGTGTGAACGCAGGATTATACGTAATTTTATATTTAAATATCTAAACTTATAAATTTATAATATTATGGATATAGATATCATTATAAATAAAGGTTTTTTATTGTTTGATTAGAAATTGAAAGAAAGAAAGTGGTTTTAAACAAATAAGAAGAAAAACGACAAAAAATTATGATTTACGTGAATGTGATTGAAAGATAATTCAAAGTTAATTTTAAAATAGAAAATTTGATATTTAGATACTAATATTTATAAAAATATTTAGCTTACTATATTTATATTTGTTAAAGTCTTGGACTTAAACAAAAAATTATTCTTATTTCAAAATAATGTCTTCTTATTTTAAATGTTTATATTTTTAATTTTAAATAAATATATTATAGTGAAAAGACAATATTTTTTAGTTTGTTTTCGTTTTAATATCTTCTACTTTGTATGATATATTTGTGTAAATCATAATTTAAGACGTCTTGCTAGTTTTAATTTGAAGTATACTATATATAATGTATATTATATTTATATTTATAGAATGATTATATTATATAATTATTGATTTATATATGTATATATATTTTAATATATATAGTTTTTATTATTTTAATATATTAATTTTATAATTTGCAAAAGTTTATAAACCCTTTTATATACTTAAAAATAAAAGAAAAGTAAGAGAGAAGAAAAATGAGTAAAAAGTGAAGAGAAAGAGAAGAAAAGTGAGTAAAAGATGAAGAGAGAAAGTGGGATGAAATGGAGAAAAAGGGGAAAAAAGTATAGGAAAAAGTGAGGTAAAGCGGAGGGGCAAAATGGTCTTTTATATTGATGTACACTATTGTACATATAATTGTTCCTAAATGTCTACTTGGCTTTTCTTCTAAATAGTTGTACATTTTAGGTTTTTGACTATTTACAGTTGGACCATGAGATCGGATAAAGAGTTTTAGTTGACAAAACTTGTTTCCCATATAGATGCATAATTCTAAAGTTTTGGTAATAACATAACCACGAATCATGTAGTTTTGCATTTTTCCATTCATACCCATATCATTATGCTAATGTCTTCCATATAGTATGAGAGATAGTTTGAGTCTAAGTATTCTTTTGAACCTATATTTTCATAAAATTTATGTTCCCTCAATTCATTATCCCCTAACATGATTTTCCCACAATTTTTTGATATTCTTATACAATTGCATTTACTATTACCATATTTCTTCAATCCAAACTTATCTATATTAGTAACACCGATTGTACATTTTAGTTGGACATAGTTGACACGATTGTCCGCACAAGTTTACCGATTGTCCAGTCAACTTGACCCGATTGTCCGGACATGTTGACTCGATTGTACATTTTAGTTGGATAACTTGACCCGATTGTCCGCACAAGTTTACCCGATTGTCCAGACAACTTGACCCGATTGTCCGGACATGTTGACTCGATTGTACATTTTAGTTGGGAAACTTGCCCTGATTGTCCAAATTAGTCGAACAAACTTGAACCTATTGTACCGACAAATAATCAATAGAACTATGTAATTAACCTATAAAACAAGATTACCCATCTAACATAGAAACTAAAATAGTTAATTAATATTGATGTCGGGAAAATTGTATATAAATTCTTGAAATCTACTCATGCTTTTTTAATATTTTCATCCATAATCAACAATGAATATTTGTGTGTCCGTTCTTCATTGCCTCCTGTAATTACAACAAAATATAACACACTTGTAAATACACTAATAGTCACAATTATACAATTTGTATCAGTTGTACTATTGTTGGATTCTAATTAAGTTTTAGATTCTAAATTACATGAGATTCAACTCGATTCAACAACTACGTTTGATATGTTGTCAATGCAAACACTTAATTGTTACATTAAACGTGATTACCAACCAATTTTGCATACTTAAACCCCCAATTTTCGTTTATAAATTCTGGATTTATAATTTTTCTAAATTTATGAAAAACTAAGAAATTATTACTTTCTTTCAGAAATGGCAGAGGAAAGAGGTGAACACTAGAGCAGACGACCGATCAGATATGGGTTCGTGTTCAATCAGTGATTTGCTGGTGATTGGATAATGGAATCTGTAAAAAAAATGAAGAAGAGGAAGATGAGATACAGCAACGAGGAAGAGGAAGGAAGAAGATTTGTTTTTTTTTTTTCGTTTTCAATTTTCTTTTTTCTTTAATTTTCTTCTCATAAATTCAACTCAAAAATCAATTCTTTCACACTTCATTAAGGGTAACTTCGGTATTTCATGATACTAGTGGCAATGAGATTAAAAGGTGGCAAGCAGATTATTTTTGTCACGTAAAGTGGCAATTAAGAAGTGCACTCTTAGAGGTGTCCGCCTAACCAAAAATGCCACCTAATAATTCCTAACCAATCACAACATTCTTAGCTTATGCACTTAATAATCGGGCTCACAAAATCCACGTCCAAATATTAATTCAGTTTAGTTGAAAAAAACCATCCGTATCGTTAAATCGAGAATAGATGTTGGGCCCAATACAAAAAAAAAAACTAAAACTCAAAAAAGCGAAACCCACAAAATATAACCTTTTTGGGCCCATGCCGTGCTCTTCGCATTCAATGTAGCCGGCGTTCTTCTTCTCCCTTCTTCCTCGCGTCGTTCCGGTCACCTTCAGAATCATCCGTTTCCTAATCGTTACAAATTCAGCGGTTCCACTTTACCATCGATTTATTGCTTGATTCCATTAAGAGCAGAGTAAAGGCCGGCTCTTCAATTTCTTGAATTTCGATGTTAAATACACTGCCGGAATTCCCCATTTCTTCCCATCCCAAGCCTCTTCCAATTACAAGACCAGAAAAATGGCGAAGAGGAACGCTAAACCTGCTCAGCCTGCTACTCTATCAGCCAAATCATCTCCGACGGAAATCTCCCTAGCTGACATCAAAGCTGGAATGAACGACGACAAGATTGTGTTTCGTTTGCTCCATTTTTGGGAGGCTCGCAATCCGAACAAAGGTGGCATGTTAATTGGCCTTGAACTGTTGTTGATTGATGAAAAGGTATTTCCTCTCCACGTTGCTTTAACTGTAAGTGTCCGTGTTTGTCTCGGTATTTGCTATCGATGTTACTCTAGGTGTGACTCTCTTTAGTGGTGTGGATCCATATTATCTTCGTGTATCAAAAATCGAGTAACACAATTTGTTTCTTGGTTTATCAAATTGTTTGTCTCTTTACCATCTTAAAATTTGCAAAGATTACATGAGAAAAGAGAGGTTTTAAAAAGTTATCTCTGTAGATCGTAAATCGACTTACACAATCTGTTTTTCTTTGTTTGTCAGATTGTTTACCATACATTCGCCGAATCTGTTTCCATTTAAATGAAAATGAATTTTTCCACCTTCTCTTCTGATGCCTTTCTCGAAACCTCAATATATATAGCCTCATGTATGTCATACGTTCGTCATTTGAAGGAGCTCACTCTCTTCACGATTTATCCAGCTCCATTGCCAACGTAAGTTGCTTCTCTCTTTTCTTCTCGTGTGATTTCAGCTAATAAACTAACTAATTCCGCATGCATTTGTCAAGTCTCTCTCTCTTTTGCTATTTACAGAAACTCGGTGTGAAAGCGCCACCTTTCCGTATCGATCGGCAAGCTAAGTATGGAGCTTTATCGACAGGAGATGAAGCTATATACTTGCGGTTTCCTCACAAAGGTTACCGTGACAAGATTTGGGACCATCTCGCTGGTGCCATAGTTGTTACAGGTAACATAACAAACCTTTCTCTTATTGTGAAGCTGCTTTTACAATACTGATATGTGAATGTGATTTGATAATGAATGCAATGTCGGGGTTTTTTGGGTGCAGAGGCTGGTGAAATCGGGTGCAGCGGGAAAGCTATTGGATTTCTCGAAAGGGAAGTATCTTGATTTGGACACAGGCATTATCGTCCGTAATGAGAAGCGCATGCCTCTGCTTTTGAAAACAGTTCGTGACTCCATAGCTGAGCAAGAGAAAGCTTCAGCTCTCTGACTCTTTTCTACTTTCTTCTTTCCTTTTTGGTGTTAGTTTTCTTTCTAACACTTTTAGTTTATTTTTTTCACCAAAACGAAACATGTTTCCGTGATTTTGCAGCTGAGTGTTGTCATTGATGTTCCTGGAGAAGAAGCGTATCATCTCCAACGAAGATTGTTTGGAAAGGTAATTGATTCATCGAATGAATGAATCAAATGTTCACAGTGTATGACTTTTATTTCTTTTCTTTTACGGTTTGTATTCAGATAGTACCAGAGTAGTGCAGATATGAAGTATTGTCAACAAAAATTGAGATCCGTCTTGCAAAAGCAGAGATAATCACATGGGCCTCTCTTCAACACGGCAAAGGGCCAGCGGTTTTGCCAAAGCCAAATGTCTCATCAGGTTTATACCTTTTGTCATCTTCTTCTTTAGTATCTTCTGATGAGAGCTTTAAATCACAGTCTCATGACATGTGAAACATTATGTTGTTTGTATAATTGTGCAGGGGTTTTATTTAGGCCGGCGTATCCTTCTTCTAAGAAAGTTAAGGAATGGGACAAGCTGAAGTAAAGAAACAAGAGAAGGATGAGAAGCTGGAAGGAGACGCGGCTTTGAATAAATTCTTCCGTGAGATATATCCTCTTTGGTCTTTCTATTATTTCATGGAGACTACAATACTTTTGTCCTTTTGATTGACTCATTTTCGGTCTTTTGAACAATGAACAGGTGGAATCGAATGGGACAGTGCTGTCAACAAACTGGAAAGAAGTTGCAGCTAAGACAATCGAGAGCACTCCTCCAGATGGTATGGTGCTCAAGAAATGGGAGATCTGCTCTGATATGATTTTCCCTTTCGATGTATATTTGGGTTTTCCTTCTTCCTGTAATGAGGATTCCAAGGTTACTTTGCTTTTGCTAAATATGTCATCATCTGCTCTTTGGTATTTGATTGGTTACGGTCTTATGGCCTTCTTTGTGCCTTAAAACTCAACCGTTTTGATGTTTCGTCTGAAATATTCACAATTTATCGTGATCACCATCCTAAAGTGTTTTGTCAAAACTATATCTACAAAACTATATAAAAAGTGAGTATGAACACTGTCAAATTGCACTGTAATGCTTAACAAACAATCACATTGGTAATATGAACAACACAGTTTCTTATGCATCACACGATTACACTAAAATCAAAACACAATCTACAAACGCTCTAAAGTGTTTATATGGGATTTGTATGAACACGTTTCATAAGAGACTATGAATTGGAGAACGTGTTCAGATCCATTTGAAGTTTCCAATTCAGTTCTTTAACACTTGAATTGTCTTCATAAGCGAAAACTGTGGCAAACAATATATGCTACTCTCTCCAGTAGTGAATGATTAGAATTGGTTTGCTCGCCTGCATCATTAGGCAGACAAAACAAACAGTAAAATACAATAGCTGAGTAATAAAGAAGACAAAACAAAACGAAGCAAATAAAGAAGATCCCGACCAGCAAAAGTAAAGCACTCCCAAAATATTCGAGACCCCCAACTGAAACAAACATCGACCAAGTAATCGAGGGAGCTTCAACAAGGACAGAATCTTCAGCGGTGAATAAAATTAAAGACACAATATTTCTTATTTCCAAATAAAACCAAAAACAGTAAAACACGTTAACACAAGTTAATAATAAACGGCTGTCCACAAATTCCAAGTCAAAAAAATGTAAGAGGTGAACATCAACTTCCAACAGAAAATCCAAGGTATTTCATCACTCACCTCTTTAAACAGCTCCAAAATAGAGAACAAAATATCAAAGATTTCATAAATTTGAAAATTAATTCATAAAAAAATAAAACATGTTTCTTAAAGACAAATGTCGGCAACATTCAATTTAAAAAAAAAAACGCAAAATTAAAAATTTAAATAAATATAGTCAATATTTCTGAAACTTAAGATTCCAACTAATATGGTGTATAAAATCTTACAATCATTATAGTATGGTGTATAAAATTTTTCATTTAAAAAAAATAAAAATAAATATTACATTGGTTTATTATATATTCATGTCTTAAGAATAAATTAACACTGAAAACCATATAATAATCATAAACAAATTCTTTGAGATTTAAACAATAACCAAAAAGACCCCATTTAAATATGAAGGATATTAAAGGATGTGTGGTTTAATTACTAATTTTACCGTCGTCGTTAAGAATGTACCAACCGAATTAGCGAAATTGACAAAGCTATTTAACAGAACCGGCACAACTAAATTAGTACAACCAACACAGATTATATGATCTTTAAATTATATTTTTAAAACAAAACTTAATACAAGACCCGTCAATCTTCTAGAATGAGCCGAGCTTATCAACTAATCAAGCGGCTTACTAAAACCCCTACTGTTCATACAAAACCTGATAATTGTAAACCCTTAAACCATTCACCTCCCACAAGGCCACAATCTCTTCGGTTAAGCTCATCTCAACTCATAGAGCTTACCAAATTATAAATTGATCCTCAACTTCATTATCTCCATTTCAGTTCTAATTTAATTCCAATATCAACGACAAGGCAAATCCAGCCGCTCATTGGTAATATTAGATATTGGTTTTCTTCTTTCTCTTTTCTTCAGTTTATGGGATTTTTGAGATTTGAGATCTGCTTTTTCTGCTCACATGTACATGCATCAATTTGAGAAGCATCAAGTCGTAGGATGATGAACTGACACTAACCAAATCAGAACCAGAGCTGAACACATGAGATCTTTTTTTAAGGGTCAATGCATATCAACATAAGTGAGAAACCAGAACCAGGAAACATAATTTGGCAGGTCATATGTTCTAAAGCAATTATTAATGGAAAGAAGATCTGAACGGAGCAATACGAAAGAAAAATAAAAAATGGTAACAATCATAGATTACATCAGTTTTTGCAATAAATATGTTTCCAACAAAAAAAATATAAACACATGTTCGTCACCTTCGCATAAAATTAAATACAATTTTTACGATTGGTAAAGGGTCCAATCCAAAGGAAAAAAAAACGCGAAAACTATTTTAACGCAAATGAACTTCTAATTTCCAAAAACTATTTCTCCACAACCCTACCATCTTACGTTTTACTATAAATTAATAGTCTTTAAACGGTTAATAGTCAAACTATGCTAATAAAAAGAGTAACAAATATACAAACATAACCCGCGTGTAGCGCGGGGAAACCCCTAGTATAAAAAATAGGAAGGAAAAAAATGTAATTCAGAAATTCAACACGGAACTAGAAAGTCTAGAATTGGAACACAAAGCAAATAAAACACCTTTAATTTTGGAAAAAACAATTGTTAGTTGTATATCAATCTTATGAGTTAGAGTCTTGACTCTGGAACTAGAGAGAGACGATTGACTTGTAATCTTAAGTTTGATAATGAAAAAATGTACGCGAAAACCTCTTCCATGACGTAGATACCTGGATTTGGCACCCAATTTGTATATTATCAAAGTTCACAAAAAAAAGACTTGTAAATTATTGTACATTACTGCAATATTATTCTTCTTTTACGAATGATGCATTCTTCTTGCACTACAAAAAAATAGGCTAATTACATCATTTATTTTATATGTTTACATCACTTATAAATGATCCAAATGATATTTGCATCACTTATGATAGTATTTTAATATTTGGTGATGTAAACAAGATACATTAGTAAAAAACAATTGTTGCAAATATTTGGATCATTTAAATAAACAATTTTAATATGTGTCAATTGTAAAAAAATAATGTTATTAGTTGTGACGGTTTCAGTAATTGATGCTAAATGTTTATATCACTTGTATATAGTTGATGTAAAATTTGTATCATTTTCTAAAGTAATCCTAACAACTGCATCAATTTTTTTATATGATGTATTTTATTTGTATCACTAACCCATAAATGATGTTAAAATTTGTGTCAATTTCGTAGATGATTCTAATATTAACATCATTTTACATAATTGATATAAATTTTAACATCACTTGTAAAAAATGATTCACTTAGTTATATCATTTCCAAAAACCAATATAAATAGTTAAATCACTTATGCTAAATTGATTCAAATAGTGATATCATTACTAATAACCAATATAAATGATTATATCAATTATGAGTAAATGATACAAATAGTTATATCATTAGCAATAAGCGATATAAATTGTCATATCACTTATGATAAAATGATTCAAATATAATCATCAATTCCAATGACCAATATATATTGTTATATCACTTGCTACTAAATGTTATTAGGTTATGTCATTTGACATAAATAATGTTTCAGATAGCATAATTTAAAGCGATTGTAAATTAACTTTTATAGAACAAAAAAGAAAAAAAAACCCCAAAATAATGTATTAAAAGTAGATAACCAAAATAACATAATACGTAGGTTCCTGCAATGCATAAAAAATAAATAAAATAGCTAACTTGCTAAAGTCTTTGCATAAACTACAATTAAACTAGCTAATTAACTTGCTAAAGTCTTCATAAACTGGTGCTAAACGTTCTGATTTCCATTTGTCCCATTACCAATTTCCTGCGAGAACAAATTTAATACTGAAAATAAATAAAAATCTTAAATTGAGATGTTTATGAAGCTTACTTAAAAATGAATTAACCTGAGAAGTAGTTGAAGGCTGTATGTTTGCAATGGCTGCAGATAGAATAGCCGCCCATGTACTTGCCTAAATTAATAGTTAGTTTGAAATATCAGAACTATATCACAAGCAATATAATACAGATGAATTTATAGTTACATGTTCATTGGTTGTTGAACCAACTATCTGTTGGCTTAACATAGTAAGAGTTTTAACTTGATCTTGTAATGTTTTCACCTGTGTCCTCAGTTCAGCGTTTCAGAATTCTCTAACTCTTGCCTAGTAGTAGAACGTGTCAACAGCTTGGAAGGTGTAGGTCCACGACCGACACAGTGAACTCGTCTGTGACGCTCTGGACCAAACACTTGAGCGTATTAATCATCCAAAGTAGCGACAACTTGGCTTGTCACTTGCGAGTTTGGATTTTGGTTCATCAATGTAGTAAGTGCTTCCTGAAAATTCAAGCAAATATCAAAAACCAAACAATGATGAAGTAGAAACATTCAATATATAGTAGAAAAATAGCAAATACAAAGTCCATGCAAAGGAAAATTCACGCAAAAAAAATTAGCACATATAAAGTCCATGCAAAAAAACTAACCACACGTGGTTTAGCCTTGTCAGATACGAAGCTTCCATCAGGCTTTGTCCGAGTTGCAACGAACAATTCTTCACGACTTTGCGTTTTTCGGGTCTTGATTTTCTTTATCAAAACACATGCATAGTAATATAAAATATTAGTTCTCAGCAGTATTCTATTAAATAAATTATATAAAAACTGTACAAATCAGATGCTGAATACTATAAAATGATGGAGGAATTGCTCACAATGTCATTTCTTCTTCTTGATATACTCTTTCTTCCACATAAGCTAGGAGTCTTATTGTTACTTTGGCTTTTAACATTCTTGTCTCGCATTTTCTATAAACTCAAGTGTTGAAACATAAATGACTTGCATTTGATATCATATACAATTATATATATAGACTATACTTTCCATTTATCAGCAAATCTCATATGAACCAAATGACACCATTGATCTTCTGGAACATTCTTGGGTCGATTCTCCATGGTTTCAATTCGGTCATTTTTTTGGGTACTCTTTCCATATATGTGCCTTCACATCCTTGCATCTGCTCCCAAGGTTAAAAATCACATAACCTTTTCTTAACTCCGGATCATCAAACCGAAATTTTGCCTGAAATGTATCCAAGTGAACTCATTCTTTCTCCGATACAAAATATACAGCATCAAATATGATAAAATTATATCTATGATCTAATACCTGTATTAGATTCCATACCCGATCTTTTATGTGAGAAGACACATTTCTCCAATCGTCATAGTTAATAGGTATCAAGTTAACATCCTTACTTAATTTACATAACCATGATCCAAGTAAACCTCCAGAATGATCAATCGGTTGACCGATATTTTCATCAAAATGAATGATAACTTTTTGATTTTGCAATTTCCAAACATCGTTTGTTGTTACCATTTTTCCTTCAATGTTACCATCATCACCTTCATCATAAAAAGTGTATTACTAAATGATTTTCGAACCGACAGATTCAATAGTTTATACAAACTATCTAAGATTATATTAGTAAGAACGTATAATAATTCTCTACACATTCATGTCGTAGTGACTAAGGCTAGATTAGTAAGATCTATCAAACTATCTAAGGCTAGATTAGTTAGAACATAGCCATATTTCCTCATCTTTCATATGTTTCAGAAGTATTAGCTTGTTATCTATGAGTTGTACTTTCCATTTAAAGATGTTATAATCCTCAGATGGTGAAGCAGGTGAATTGAAAGCCATCTCCAAACTTTGATGATCATCCGGTTCTTCTGTCTCTAAACCAATAAAGTTCATCACCTAATACAAAGTAACCAAAATAAAAACTTATAATCAATAAGAGAAAAGAAGAAGACGTGGTAAATATCTTTGAATTCAAATTGACGAGAAAAGAAGAAGACTATATAAACACCGTTTGTGATTTCTTAAATCTTTGTTATTTCTGATTTTCTTACTCTATGCCGTTCTCTTAAATTGATATCTCTATTAACCCTAAATCATTGTTAAACCGTTTAGCTACGTTTATATAAGTAAAATAAAGGAAGTATCCCTAAAAAAAATCAACTCCCACTTGAAATAAAAGTAGAAGGACTTGTAAAAGATTTCTCCAAATCTTTGATTTATATTCCAGTAATATAATATACTCACCAAAGAATTCACAAAATAGTGTTTGTAAAATCAGAAAGTTACGCAAAAAAAAAATATCCAATGTCAAGTTGTTACCGTCTATCGTTCATGGCAAATCTAAAAGTAGGAAAAGATGAAATCTTCAATGATGTGGAAACCGAGAATTCCAGCATCAAAGTTGTGCATGATTTCGACCTCAACAAACTCCCCAAGGAAGATGATCTTCTAGTGAGCAACAAAGTCCAAATTCAACCTGAAGCCAATCCCAAATTTGTTCATGATTTCGATATAAACACGCCCAGCAATGAAGAAGAAGAACCAGATCATGATAATGAGATTGAGGATCCTATCATTCAGCTTATTAAAATATATTGTCCTCTTTGGATTCCTAAGTAGCATTCCTGTTTCTTATTCTGCTGTTCTTTCTTTATTGCAACATCAATAAATTGTACTCATGGATTCTTCTACTCTTATAAAAACTAAAATTAAGTCTACAATTACATTTACTACTAGTTCTCGATCATGTATCTAAGTTCAATCTAGTCGATTACATTCTTTCTTTATCTTATGACATAAATGAGCAAATGTGTATAAAGTGAATAGAGACAAACTAGTAGTCACGCATTGCCTAGAGTAAGAGAAAAGTGATGTTTATGGTCTCACCGAAATAAAGACAATGTATTCGATGACACACACTGACTCAACAGCTTTTTGATGAAGTTGAAGCTTTGACTGAAGCTATGCATTAAATATCACCCACCTGCCTGTATACACCTGAGCAAACAATCTCTTTCCTTCACCGTATATGTATTGTAACTTCAACACAGGTATTTATGACCTCTCTTAATTTTATTCAACCGTCCCATTAAACACTCTGATTCGGTCATATATATATTACAATACAGCTCTCTCATTTGCATAGAAAAAAAAAACTCTCATCCTCTCTATTTCTTTATTCTCCTGCTCATCTGATCTCATCATTCGATTTTTAAGGTGTTGAAATGTCACTTTAAATTTGTGTTGATATATTGTGTACTTTGATTTTCCACCCAAGTCTAAAGCTGTTATAAATTTTCCTATGTAGCAATGGCAAACTCTGGACCTATCACTCTAACCGATCGTCAGTTCACCATACCGTTTACATTTAGCAGTAGGAACAGTGTGATATGTGGTTATAACAATACTAATTTTGAAATAGAAATTCTTTATATTATCATTTGTTCTATTTATATGTTTTTTTCTAGAAAATTCCAAACATGATGCGCAGAAGATATATACGAGGCATCAAGGATCAAGTCCTTCTGACTTGTGGTGTTACACCTACTCTACTATGGGCTGTATTTCTTGAAGGCACAACTCTAACGGATGGATGGAAGAGGTTTGTTGAGGGTAATTCGTTTCAAGAAGGTGATCTCTTAGAGTTTGAGTACGATGGAAATTGGAGTTTCCATGTCGAGAGATACCATCCGAGTAGCAGTAATACCCAGGGCGGTAATACACCGGAGCGGTAATATCCGGGTTGATGCAGCAAGAACTGTTAGGCTTAGTGTTACATCTGATAAGCTGAACAATAGCAGAATAGTGAGTCCCGCTGTCTAAAGAAGAAGAAGATTTTTTATTGATTCATACTTTTTTTTAAATAACACTAATGAGATTTGTACATTATTTATATGCAGTACCTGCCACAGGATTTTTGTGTGGCTCATGGACTGCATAATTTTTCCGGGAATAATATTCATCTGGTTGCTAAAGATGAAATTAAGTATCCCGTAAAACTCAAGATTCAGCCATTCAGTAATGTGCAGCGTTTGCAATTAACCAATGGTCTGCGAGAGTTCCTCGAAGCCAATGATATCCAAGTCAACGAGGAGCTAACTATGGAGCTACTATGGGATGAGTCTGCCGCTCCTATATTTAAGCTGCGCCCTAAAGTGATAGTGGTGCCTAATTGACCACAGCCTAGCGTAATTCATGTTTATGTTTTTGTTTTCCCTATATTTCTGTGTAACAGAAAAATGTTTCAGATTGCGTTGTGTTGTTGTAATGCTTTTGATATGTGTTGAAATGCTTTTGAATTTTTAAGACAAAGAAAAAAAGAAATTGTGTTTCTGTACACAACGAGAATCGAACTCAGCTCTTTAACGTCAACAGAGTATTCGCAAAGAGGGAATGGAACCAGTTGGGCTATGTTAATAAGTCAGTAATAGCATTACACTTAAAAATTAAATTATATGTTGAAAACTCAACTTAAGAATTGATCGGATCAACATACTTAGTTTGACCACACAAATAAGGAAAAAGAGAGATTTGCAAACCTGGAAGCAAGCTGAGTGCACATAGTGACCACATTGTAAGGCTCTCACTTGAACTTAAATGTACATCAAGTGATGAAATTTCATCTCCATCTTCTCCTAGTTCAACAAATTAGGAAAACTCTACTTCATAAATATCAAAATCCGAAACTGTTAAAACGAAAATCAATACCACGGTTTATCCGCTCCATTGCTGGCCCGACATAGCAACTGAAGCCACAAGATGAGCATCTTCTTCTTTATATCTCTCCATTTCTCTTCCACTGCTTCTTCTTCTCTTCATATTCCAATAAAAATGGCTTCTTTCAACAACAAGGCTTCACCAATTGCACTAATCCGGAATCCCAAACTGTTAAAAACAAAATCGATACCTAGATCAAGTTTCCTCTACCCTCCAATTGCGCTAACTGTTAAAAACGAAATCGATAACTAGGCATGACTCAAGTTGCCTTTTGACCAATGCATGTGCGTGTGAGGGTGTGTCATCAAATGAATAAAACCATAGTAAAAAGAAACAATAGTTTAGTCTTAACTCACCTTTTAACGATATTTGTATTCTAAGCTAAGTGAAGCTGAAGTTTTTGGGCAGACTATATGTTTTATGGGCTGATCTGGGCTGAATTAATTCACTTAAAACTCAATATATTGACAATATTTTTATTGGGTAACATATCGTCACACAAAACCATCGTCATCGAGCTCTCCGTCATCGGTCGTCACACAAAATCATCGTCATCGAGCTCTCCGTCATCGGTCCTCCTCTTCGGTAAGTCATCTGTCTCGACTGCGCTTTGTTTATGATTTTCTGTGTATGCGCTTCGCTTATCCTCGAATTGAAGCTATATGTGCTACTTTTTTGGATTCGGTTAACTAAATTCACTTCCGCTGTTCATGTATATATGATAGGCTTCTTGCAGTATGATATTAATATTTAGAGACTGTTTCGTTAATGCTTATCATTGCTTTCAGTTGACAAAACTTCGATTATATGGCCCTTATTATCTGTTTCTCCTCTGAAACTTTGTTATTTGGAAAATTTTCTGGTAAAAAACTTAACAAGTGACAATCAATTGTGATGGGTGCTTAATTGAGTGATCTCTCCGCTCTTTAGAGTATGGTCACATGAGTGAGTTCTGACACCTTTGATTGTTATAACGAGAATAAAGTGCAAAAGAACGGTAGAGTTGTTGTTGAAAGTCTTACCCTTTTTGATTGGTTGGTTCATTTCAAGTTGTCACTTATTTAGGATGCTCGTAGGCATGCTTGTAACATGTTTTCATACTCGTATGAACGGCCATTGAATGCATATATACGAGAATGTATTCTATTCTCAACTCGTGATGCTTCTTTATGACTTTGTGTGTATGTGTTTTACAATGCAGAAATGTCTAACAATTTTCTTACCTTCATGAAAACATATGAAACAAGGATGAGGAACAGTGTGGTAAGTAGTTACATTACATATATCTATTACGACTTTACTTGATGTTTTCCTTGTACCAGAAATTTCCAAAAGAGGTGAAACAACTTTTGCAACGCCACTTGGACCGCGGATATGCTGAAATTAGTTGTGATGTTAGACCTGGCACACTCTATTCAGTATTTTATGAAGGAGGAAAGCTTACCCGTGGCTGGTCAGGCTTCTTAAAGGATAATTCCTTTGAAGAAGGTGATGAGATCCTTTTAAAGTACTATGGATTAACCAGGTTCCATGTTGAAAGAATTCGTCCAAGTACAGGCACAACCAGTGATGCAGCGACGATGGGTAAGTATCTACATTCTCTAAGTTGGAAAAAATATTCATAGAGAAATTAATTGGTTAAATTGAATGTGGCAGGTGATGAAGAACGATTTGTTACTCTTAAAGTAACAGCTGATACACTGAACCGAAGCAGAAAGGTAAGCTTATCCTTCTCCGTTTGATTAAATTTTATGATCCTTAGGTGTAGAATAAGCTTATATGATCCTTAGGTGTAGTACTTCTAGAATAGCATGTGACAGTTTCTCCTAAGGGATTTTTGTGAAAAGAATAGTCTGTTTGATTTTGCCGAAAATGGAGTGGAGTATATCTTCTTGGTTGCCGAAAACAGAATGGAGTATGCGGTTAAACTCAAAGTGGAGACATTCCCTACGGTGAAGCGTTTGAAATTAACAGATGGTCTTAGAGTATTCTTGGAAGACAATTACATACAGGTTAAAGANCTACACTAAAGATAGTGTCCAAGGTGATAGTGGTGTAGATTGTAATCACTTAGTCTCTAATCTAGTAATTGTTTTGTAAATGTGAAGTATTGTTTCGGTGAAGCTATCTCCAAATTTTGTAACTTTTCTTGTGAGATAGCTTGATAAGTATTGTTTCGGTGAAGCTATCTCCAAATTTTGAAACTTTTATTGTGAGATAGTTTGTTAAGTATTGTCTCGGTTATGTTAACTCAGCATGTAAGACATATTTTTAACTCGGCTTGTTAAGTTCGTAGTCTGTTCTCGTGGTTTTTCATTGCCATATCGAAGAAAAAATCTCAATTGTAAGGACCGATTACAAATTCATACTCCGAAATTCAAACACCAAATTTTCAAATATAAATACAAATCCAAAATCTGGATTACAAATTGAAACACCAAAATTTAAGAAACAGTTAAAGAACATAATTTGAATATGAAACAACGAGAATCTTAAAATAAGCAGAATGAACTAACTACTATAAAAGATCTTGATCACCCATATCATATAGGTCTCTAGGCTGAACATGAACGACAATACTCCATTCGGTATCAGAAGGATGTTTTACATAATAAACCATTATTGCTTGAGATGCCAAAACATATGGCTCATCCTCTTCATTGTCTCCCGTGTGTAACAAGTGTGAAAAAATAACCATGGGATGACCAGCTGCATCCACTTTATAGCCTCTTTCAGAACGAGTATCAGCCCACTTGCATTTGAACAAAACAACTTTGAAAATCTCATAGTAGTTCAACTCAATAACTTCAACCAGCTTCCCATAATAAGCTACATCTCCTGCTCTTGGATTTATATCACGGGAACTTGCATAACTCATAGTCTCAGCAGCCACATAAACTCCACAATTTTGTGTCTTTAGGACATCATCTCTTTATGTTGTCCTGAATTTGAATCAATTGACATTGAAAGCGGTATACCTCAGAAAACTGTGTTAGAAGGACCGAAAGCTAAGCATCGCAAATCATTAGTTATGCCATCTACTTTATTGTTCTCTACTTTCTCTTTAATCAAATTTGCAAACTTAACATGAACTTCTCTGTCGATGTCAAGAGCACGATTCCTTCTACCGTTTCGAGGCTGGTTCATGCGTAGCTCAGTTTTGAACTTCCTACATAGAAAATTACAATAACTATATTAGATAAGTTAGAAATCAAACGAAGCTGCTATNGACGAAGCTGCTATTAATTATTAATGAATGAGATAAACTTACTCTCTTAAAGGATCAAACAGCTGAAAATTGGTCAATATATGTCGATGTGCTTGCTGCCTCTCTAAATAAGTAAGTGTATGGAGTTGACCTAATCCAACAAATCTACCAAGGTTTGGGAAACTACTTGCAAGTTCTGAATCAGGTCTTACACTATTGTCAACTAGAGGTCGATCGTCAGCACGGCTAACTCGAGTAAATTGGGTCTCCATATCATCAAAATATATTGAGCAGAACGTTAGACACTCATCAGCTAAGTATTGTTCACATATAGAACCCTCAGATTTAGCACGGTTGCGAACATAAGATTTGAAATGTCCAAGAGTCCTGTAGATAATTAAGTCAAAAAGTATGTTAACATACTTTTTCTGAAACGTTTCAGGTTATATATGTAGATATATATATAGTGTATGTAGTATTTTATACAACTACAAGGTATGAATAAAAATCACCTCTCAATCGGATACATCCAGCGGAATGGAATTGGCCCACCCTGTTTTGCTTCTTCTGTGAGATGTACTATTAAATGTACCATCACAGTGAAAAATTACGGAGGAAATAACATCTCCATGTGACACAATGTTACCACGATACGGTCTTGTAATTTATCAAGCTCATCGGTATCCAGAACCTTCGCAGATATATCTCTACAAAATCGACAAAGCTCTACAATGGTTGATGTCACATCAGCTGGCAGCAAATTCTGAATTGCGATAATTAGCAAATCTCTCATTATCATGTGACAGTCATGGCTTTTTAGACCTGTTAGC
>OVBB01000697.1:0-19487 GCA_900406415.1 Isatis lusitanica
GAGACCTTTGGTCCTCATAATAATACACACAGAACATTTAGTTCACAACACTTATCAAATCTTTCTTATTCTTTCCCTCTTTCTAGGGTTAGGGTTTCGTCTGTGTGCCTTTTTTTTTTTTTTAAACACTTGCTACGACCCTCCGTTTAGGGTTAGAAGAAGGGAAGACAAAATCCAAAATTTTGTCTTTTACTTCGTAAGATATGGACAGAATCAATGAATTTTCTGATGACTTACTGGTAAAGATATTATCGTTTGTTCCGACAAAATTGGCTGTGTCCACAAGCATTCTGTCTAAGCGATGGGAGTTTCTTTGGATGTGGGTGCCCACGCTTGAGTACGATGAATTCAAGGACAATCCAAATAATAACATTCGTTTAAGGTGTTTGTATCGAAATTTTATTGACAAGAATCTGAGATTACATAGAGCTCCGATCATAAAGAGATTAAGCCTCACAATCTTTCGTGGATCAGTTAAACCTAAAGATATCAAACTATGGGTTGGAATTGCAGTCTCTCGCTGCGTGCGTGAACTAAGGATCCACTATTATAATACTGATGTAGTATTGCCGAGTAGCTTGTATACCTGCAAATCCCTTGTGATGTTGGAACTCACAGGAGCGAATGTTCTTGTGGATGTTCCTCCAACGGTTTGTCTCCCTTCCTTGAAAACCTTGCAACTCTTATGTGTGACATACTTCAGTGAAGATTCTCTTCGGTTGCTTCTATCATATTGCCCTGTTCTTGAAGATCTGGTTATACAACGATTTGGGGATGACAATGTGAAAGCGTTAGCTGTTATTGTGCCGTCCTTGCAGAGGTTGTCCTTGTGGATGAACAAAGATTGTTCTTATGATGGGTCTGTGATAGATACCCCTTCTTTGAAGTATTTGAAAGTTGAGGATTACAGACGCTGTTCCTCCTATTTGATTAAGCATATGCCAAAACTGGAAGAGGCAGATATAACTGTTGACAAAGGTATCAAAGAGTTTATCAAATCTATCACATCTGTCAAACGTCTTTCATTAGAAGTGGCTTTCGACGACGATGAAGAGGTAATCTGTTTTACATCTATCAGTTTCACTAAATCAGGTTTTCTTGAGAACTGACTACTTTGTTATTATTACTTTGTCATGTGTGCAGTCTATATTGTACTGTGATGGTATTGTCTTCAATCAGCTTGAACATCTGAAGCTAAGTACATGCAGCGACTATTGGTCCGAGTTACTTTTCCGGTTGCTCAATGATTCTCCTAAACTGCGAGTCCTCAATCTCTCTCCTACTGTAAGTTTATTGGTTGATTCTTTTTAAAAGCACTGTGTGGTGTGATTTCACTAAATCTCACTAAATCTTAGCTCTCTTTCTCTTTTTTTTTTTTTTTTTTTCAAGTTTCACTATCAACAGCCTTTGTATGAACATCTTGAGGAGTGGGATCATGAACAGATTAACTGGAGCGATCAAGACATCTCGATTCCGGAATGTTTGTTGAAGACTCTCCAAACTTTCGAGTTTGCAGGGTGCCTGGGAACACCTAAAGAGAGAGATTTCTTGAGTTTTTTCTTTAAAAATGCTTGTTGCCTCAAGTCTATTTCGATCTTGAGTAAGTCATGTTCCACAACTGAAACTTGAAAACGATCAAAGAGTAGGTCGTGTAATCGTTTTGGAATATGGATGTTTGGTTTGTTTTGTTTTGTCCAGGAATTATATATTTTTTTTTTCTTTGACTATATTATAGTTTTGTAACCTACAATTAGTATGCATGTGTCTTGCTACTTATAAGTCTCTTATTACAGAAGGGAGCATACAAGGTTGTGTGCCCCTCCTTCTAATTATCTTCACACGTATGACATTCTAGCTTTGATTGTTGTAAACATGGCGAGCTTCTAAAAGGAATATATTGTCTCTGCGTCTTGTGTTAGTCTCTAAACAAATCAGAATTAATATGTTTTGAAATCCATGGACGTTTAGCACTCTACTGTTCACTCATTTACAGAATTATATCATTGTCCTCTTCTATTTCAATCAACGACCCTCGTGCTCTATTAGAGGTTACCTTCAGTTTTGATTTCACTCTTTTACCAGTTAAGCACAAAATTAATTTTGAATTTGAGGATTTTCATTATTGTTCACAGTTTTCTACCAATTGTCACCATCACGGACAATTATCTCTTCACTTTTACACGGTAAATTCTAATTTACTCCTTTTGAAAATTGGTAGTTAAATTTGTGTTTTTTTTTTCTTATGAAATCTTCTTTCGAAAATCTGGTTGTTAAATTGTTTTTGTGCTTGATTCTAACACCTTTGAAATTTATTATTATTGTTAAACATTGTGATAAGTTTTTTCTCTCTTCAGTTTATTTGAGTGAAGTTATTTTGTTCCAACATATATAGTCTATGTTTTCTATTACTAGATATGGCTTCTTAAGACTAACATATCTATTACTAGATATGGCTTTCTTGATGCTAAAACTTTCGAGTGACATCCATAGGGTCGTGTTGCATAGAAGAGTTTGATAGGTGTGTCAGTTTATGAAGCCAGGAAATCACATACGATGGAAGGATTTATTCATGTAGCATACATATAGGCATATGAGTATATTATTAGCTTAGGAGAGCTGTATGAGAACAAGATTGTTGGTTTTATCATGGGCTGAATCTCATAAACGATTTGAGTTTGACGACTTCATAAGACAAGGAAGCTCATATAAATAAAGTATACATTATTTTATTTGAGATTAAATTATGTGTTTAATGTATCATATTTGATACACAAATGATAGATCCTCCTTTAAAACATGCACTTGTTGGTCGTCACACATGTTCTGTTGCTTTACGTAAATGGTTATGATCTGATTTACTTTCCAGTGCTCGGGGTGAGTAGTTCCGGTTGCTTATCTAAATCCTAGTTGCATAAGTCATTGAGTTTAACTATTCTCCTCCACCATTAAGTTTATGTTTAAAAGAGTAAGACTAAAATGAATGTAAGTTACTGATTGGAATTTATTTTTCTTGGACGGTTCAGACATATAATCGTGTGTTGTCTTTAAGTTCTTTTGATTGTTATTACTTATGGTTCATTTGAATGAATCTGTTAGCTTTGTAGAATTATCACAATCAATTATGAGGACAGATACTTTATAAGCTTTCTTCCCTTGCGAACTTCAGTTTCAATAACATCTCAAACATTTCAATTTACACAATCGTGGAGTATATCTAGGGGTGTTTCCATGGGTAAAAAAACCCAACCCAACCCGAACGCGGGAAAAACCCGCCCAAAAATCACCCTGCAGTGCAAAACTCGCGAAAAACCCGGTACTATTAAGGTAACCCGAAATAAACCCGCGAAATTTATGGTTATCCATAGGTATCCGATTTGTTTTATCCTTTTTGTATTATTTTTAGTATTTTGCATAATAAAACATCTGTACTTACTTTTATTTATTTTAAATGTCGATTATAGTTAAGATGTGATTTTAAAAGAATTGTTTAACTACTTTTTTATTTTTAGAATAAATATGTTTATTTTAAAAATAATATTTTAAAAAATACATTATTAATTATTAGAAATTTAAAAGATACTTTATGTTTAATTCAATTCACTGACTTGAATATTTTCATGTTAAAACCAAATCTAATAAAAATAAATAAAAATTGTTACATAATAATCAAATTTAGCAAGCTTGAGTTTAAATTTTGAATTCAATTGAGAAAGTTGGTTTAATAGTCTAAATATATATATTCAAAACTAATATATATTTAAAAAACTAATTTTTTATATCTTGGTACATCATAATTATAAGTATACATACCCTATGTCTTTTACATTTAACATAAGTGATTTATAACTATGTCTTTAAACATATTTATTCTGTTTTCTGGATTAATTCTACTAATCACATATGTGTTCTTAATAATAGTATTTTGTATAATATTTTTGAATTTTATACAGTCCATTTTTAAATTTTTTTAAAATATGAGTTAGTTTTAAGGAATTCAAAATATTATAATTATTAAATCAAAAATTTTAATATTAAATATAATGTAAAATATCTATGTAAAGTAAAAGTAACAAAAGATCATAGGGTACCCAAAACCCATAAGGATAACATGAATTGAACCTGATGTAAATAAAACCCGCCCATATAAAACCTGCAAAATGTTTTTACTAAATGGACGGGTTTTAGATAACCTATCATATCCGAGTTTCGGGTAACCTATAGGTAATTACCCAACATTAACATCTTCAAGTATATCACTGACTAAATATATCACCAATTGTTAATGCCGTTGGAGTTGAGGAAATAAGCTCGAGTAAGATGGAAATCCGATAAACCTGATCGTCAAATTTTTGCCTACTTCAGCAGAAACCGTTAAGCAAAAAGTACTAGTAGTCTCATATGAGTACTACAAAAGGAACCTTCATTGATGGATTTATTTTACTCTTAAGGCATTTTGCCTCTTGGTATGTATGCACTCGGCTCTGCTCCTCATGGCTTTAACATGGGTAAGAGCCAAAACATTTCTGATATATACTGCTTGGTACGGCTTTATAATGCCACCTCTAATCCTATTAACATTTTCAGGCCCAGGCCCATTATCGTTAGATCAAATGGGCTTTTGGACATTGAGGCATTGGCTAAACCCAATTATATGGAACCCAAACGGGTTCGATTAGTGGCGACTTTGGTGAGAGAATCTACTACGGCGAGAACAAAGCATTGTCGTATCTTCTTTCTCGATTCTTTGTGCAGACAAATGGGTCTCTTCAGATGCGAAGAAGAGAAAGCATTTATCGTTTCCCATTTCGCACTTCTTCGAGTGTTTCTGATCGTATTCTTCTGATTCCGTTGCCGGAGCATTAATCCAACCTCCACTGAACTTCACAGGTTTTTTGTCCTGTTCCAGCTTTCAACATTAAAGGTTCCTTTTTTTGGTCTGTGTAGCTGTTTTCTTACACTTGATAGTACTTCGTTTTAGGGTTCAGAGAAGGGAAGACAAATTCCAATTCTTTTTTTATTTGTTGGATCGTGACTGTATCTTTTTTGACTTTGTAAGATATGGACAACATCAATGAGTTGTCTGATGAATTGCTGGTTAAAATATTATCTTTTGTTCCGACAAAAGTTGCTGTATCTACAAGCATTCTGTCTAAACGGTGGGAGTTTCTTTGGATGTGGGTGCCTAAGCTTGAGTACGACGAATACAAAGACATTATTTTGTGTACACGTAACGTTTCTGAAATCAATGATTCAATGCCTTCATTGCTGAGGTATGGAGATTTTATTGCCAAGAATCTGCCTTTACATAAAGCTCCTATAATAGACAGTTTGTGCCTCAAATTTGGTTACGGATCGTATCAACCTGAGGATATCAAACTGTGGGTTGGCATTACAGTCTCTCGCTGCCTGCGTGAACTAATGTTCAGCTATTATTCTTCTAATGAAAGACCTGATGTAGTGTTGCCGAGTAGCTTGTATACCTGCAAGTCCCTTGTGATGATGGAACTCACAGGAGAGCATGTTCTTGTGGATATTCCTCCAACGGTTTGTCTTCCTTCCTTGAAAACCTTGCAACTCTTATGTGTGACATACTTCAGTGAAGATTCTCTTCGGTTGCTTCTATCATATTGCCCTGTTCTTGAAGACCTGGTTATTGAACTACATGGGGATGACAATGTGGAAGCGTTAGTTGTTACTGTCCCGTCCTTGCAGAGGCTGTCCTTGCGGATGGACGATGAATGTTCTTATGATGCGTCTGTGATAGATACCCCTTCTTTGAAGTATTTGAAAGTTGAGGATTACAGATGCAGTTCCTTATATATGATTAAGCATATGCCAAAACTGGAAGAGGCAGATATAACTGTTAACGAAGGTATCAAAGAGTTACTCGAATCAATCACATCTGTTAAACGTCTTTCATTAGAAGCATCTTTCGACAACAATGAAAAGGTAATTTGTTTCCATCTATTATATTTCAAATTGTCAAACGTATTGATACCACTAAATAATTTTTTCTTGAGAACTGACTTCTTTGTTATTATTATTTTGTCACGTGTGCAGTCTATGTACTGTGATGGTATTGTCTTCAATCAGCTTGAACATCTGAAACTAAGTATATGTAGCGACTATTGGTCCAAGTTACTTGTCAGGTTGCTCAATGATTCTCCTAAACTGCGAGTCCTCAATATCTCTGTTGATGTAAGTTTATTCGTTGACACTTTTTAGAAGCAATGTACGGTCTAATTTTAACTCTCTTTCTCTTTTTTCTTTCTTTAGCTTCAGTATCAACAGCTTCAGAAGCATGAACTGATTAATTGGAGCGATGAAGACAGCTCGATTCCGGAATGTTTGTTGAAGACTCTCGAAACTTTCGAGTTTGCAGGGTGCAAGGGAAGACCTGAAGAGAGAGATTTCTTGAGTTTTTTCTTTAAAAATGCTCGTTGCCTCAAGTCTACATCAATCTTGCACTCATTGTGTGACTGATGTTCCACGACAGAAAACTTGAAAATGATTAAAGAGCCTTTCTTAGTGCAGTATGGGTGTAAGGTTTTTTCTATCGTCCAGGAATTGAGTTCTTTTAACTATGGATGGTGTTAGATTTGTGTAAGAGTATGGATGTTAGGTTTGTTTTGTTGTCCAGGAATTAGTAAATCTGTAGTGTGCCTTGGGACTCAAGCCTCGTACTTAAGAAGAGAGCCAACTGAGGTTGTGTCTGCCTGTGTTAAATGAACTAATTTCCTCTGTTTCCTAATTTTTGCTGTCTTTTTTTAACTCATCCTATCTCTTAGTATTTTTGTAGATATCATATCTTCGTTGGGCCATTTCGCTTTTACTTAACACTTCATTGGGAAACAAAACAATACTTGACTTTTTAATTTGTGATGTTTAATAGTATTAAATTAATACTCTCTCTGTTTCCTGATTTTTATGTTTTTCATACATAAGAAAACACATTACATTTTAACTATAAATTTATTATTTTCTGTGTTTAACAATTTTCAATAATATAAAGTAACGAGTGAGCAAATCAATCCACCTTGTTCTCCATGCAATTGCTTTGATTCTCGGTGTCTAGGGAATCTATGCAGCTTTCAAGCACCATAACGAGAAACACATTCCAAATCTCTACATCCATTCTTGGGTTGGTATTGGTGTCATTGTCCTTTTACGCTCTTCAAATAATACAATATATAGTGAAAAGGAATCTTAAAAACAAGAATGAATTTTTTGAGGATTCAGATAGGTAAATGAAGTAAGTTGATGAAAAGGCCTTTTTTTTTTCTTTAACTTTGCAGTGGCTGTATAGCTTTATAGTCTAACTCTTCTCAAGAGGATCATCAAGTCCATTGTTTTTCTTTAGTCATCATTGCCAGTTTGAATAAGTATGGCTTCGTGCAATTTTTTTGACTAGTGGTGTTGGTCTAGTGGTGAATCTAGTCTTTGCAGTATTCTTTTTATTATCCTTGTCAGCTTTAGTTTCTCTCTCTTTTTTTTTTGTCACAAAACTTTAGTTTCTCTTTAGTAATCGATTGTTGTTCTTAATTCTGTATTTTCATCATTTTGTATATTTTCCATTGCAATAGAATTACCCTTTATCAAAAAAAAAAAAAAATTACAATGACTATAAAATCAAAATGCCATACCTTTATTTGATGTCAACAAAAACAAAAAAGCCACCTCTATTATTAAAATTTTCAGACAACCCAACAAAACTCTGTCGTTTCTTATTTCTCGATTATTTGTTCAGACAAATGGGTATCTTAAATGCCAAGTGGGTATGCAGCGTCGGAAAATAATTTCCGAGCGCTTCTGATTCCGGTGCCGGAGCATAGATCCAGCTTCACTCCTCTGAACTTTACAGGTTATTGTCCCTTCAAGCTTTCAGTATTAAAGGTTTTTTTTTTGGTCTGTGTGACTGTTTTCTTACACTTGATAGTACTTCGTGATAGGATTGAGAGAAGGGAAGACAAATTTCAATTCTTTTTTCTTGGGTCGACGGCAACAGTATCTTCTTGACTTTGTAAGATATGGGCAATATCAGTGAATTGTCTGATAAATTGCTGGTTAAAATATTATCTTTTGTTCCGACAAAAGTTGCTGTGTCCACTAGCATTCTGTCTAAACGATGGGAGTGTCTTTGGACGTGGGTGCCTAAGCTTGAGTTCGACGAATTCGAGGACATTACACGTAGCCCTTCTGAATTTATTCATAAATTGCCTTCATTGCTGAGGTATCGAGATTTTATTGCCAAGAATCTGCCTCTACATAAAGCTCCGATCATAGACAGCTTGGGCCTCAAACTTCGTTGGGGATTATATCAACCTAAGCATATCAAACTATGGGTCGGAATTGCAGTCTCTCGCTGCGTGCGTGAACTAAGCATCGGCTATTATTCTTGTAGTGGAAGACCTGATGTAGTACTCCCGAGTAGCTTGTATACATGCAAATCCCTTGTGATGTTGGAACTCATAGGAGCGCATGTTCTTGTGGATCTTCCTCCAACGGTTTGTCTCCCTTCCTTGAAAACCTTGCAACTTCGACGTGTGAGATACTTGAGTGAAGATTCTCTTCGGTTGCTTCTATCCTATTGCCCTGTTCTTGAAGATCTGGTTATTGAACGACATGTGGATGACAATATTAAAGGGTTAGTTGTTATTGTCCCGTCCTTGCAGAGGTTGTCCTTGCGGATGGGAGGTGAATGTTCTTATGAAGGGCCTGTGATAGATACCCCTTCTTTGAAGTATTTGAAAGTTGAGGATTACAGTTACGGTTCCTCCTATTTGATTAAGCATATGCCAGAACTGGAAGAGGCAGATATAACTGTTGGCGGAGGTATTAATGGGTTACTCGAATCAATCACATCTGTCAAACGTCTTTCATTAGAAGTGGCTTTCGACGAGGACGACGATGAAGAGGTAATGTTCTCAGTAGTTTGATACAACTTACAACACCAAATCAGGTTTTCTTGAGAACTGACTTCTTTGTTATTATTACTTTGTCATGTGTGCAGTATGAGTACTGTGATGGTATTGTCTTCAATCAGCTTGAACACCTGAAGCTAAGTATATGCAGCGACTATTGGTCCGAGTTTCTTGTCAGGTTGCTCAATATTTCTCCTAAACTGCGAGTCCTCAATATCTCCGTCCATGTAAGTTTATTCGTTGACTCTTTTTAAAAGCAATGTATGGTGTAATCTTGACTCTCTTTCTCTCTTTTTTCTTTTTTTAGCCTCAGTACCAAGAGCTTTTGGGGCATGGACAGTTTAACTGGAGCAATGAAGACAGCTCGATTCCGGAATGCTTGTTGAAGACTCTCGAAACTTTCGACTTTGAAGGGTGCAAGGGAAGACCTGAAGAGAGAGATTTCTTGAGTTTTTTCTTTGAAAATGCTTGTTGCGTGAAGTCTTCATGGATCTTTAGTAAGTGATGTTCCACAACTGAAACTTGAAAACGATCAAAGAGTCGGTCGTGTAATCGTTTTGGAATATGGATGTTTGGTTTATTTTGCCAATTTCCTTCATACAGTGTTGTAGTCTCAAGCTGTTTGTTCTCTGATTCAGAATGTTGTTGATGATCATGTTGTCTCCTTCAAAGATCATTTTCTAATATGAGCAGAACATTTGGACTCTTCTGGGCGTTTATCTGCCTTCGAATTTGCTCATACCACAGGTTACAAAATCTCCGTTAGAGTTCCTGATTGATTATCCATCCTATACGAGAGTGTAGGTGTCGTAATCACCTTGTAGCCAAACTTCCTCCATATGCTCTGAGATAAATGTATGCAAAACTCTATTTTCCTATCTTTGGGACTCTATTATGGAAATAGTCAATCATTCTTTAACATCTGAGATCTGACTGAGACCGTGTCAGTGTGTCTTCTTCAATTTTGCCTTTCCATAGCCTTAACATAATCCAAAAGGGCAGTAGAGTTTTATCCTGTGAGATATTCTTCTTGTTTTTAACTATTGGATAAGAGAAATCGGTTGTTAAAAATCCAAAGAGTCTCCATACTCCTTGAGGATATTGACTAGGAAAACAGAAAATGATCACTGGTTCCCTCCTCAGAACAACATCTTGGGCATGTAGGATCAACATTTGTCTTTTTTTTTTTTTTTCTAAGCATCTCATCACTTAATATTTTGTAGTCAACAAATTTTGTGTACCGGCTCCATAGTTTTTTATATCGGGTGGGAACAAGTTCGAACAATAGCATTTTTGTTACTTTTATAGTCTTGACTCTCTTTCTCTTTTTGAATCTCATTTTCCACTCCTTGATTATGAGCAGATTTACTGGAAAAATGAAAAGAATTTGATTATTCTCAAATGTCTGTTGAATAGTCTTGAAACTTTCAAGTTTACAAGGTGCAAGGGAAGACCGGAAGAGAGAGATTTCTTGAGTTTTATCTTTCGA
This sequence comes from Isatis lusitanica, assembly GCA_900406415.1. Classification (NCBI taxonomy): domain Eukaryota; kingdom Viridiplantae; phylum Streptophyta; class Magnoliopsida; order Brassicales; family Brassicaceae; genus Isatis; species Isatis lusitanica. The sequence continues at coordinate 10,411 of OVBB01000697.1, forward strand.
AATGCTCGTTGCCGTCTACATCAATCTTGCACTCATCATGTGACTGATTTTCCATAACAGAAACTTGAAAATGATCAAAGAGCCTGTCATATAGGGTTTGTTGTCGTCATGTGCAGTATGGATGTAGGGTTTGTTCTCGTCCAGGAATTGGGTTCTTTTAACTACGGATGTTGTTAGATTTATATAGGAGTGTATGGATGTTAGGTTTGTTTTGTTTTCCAGGAATTAGTAAATCTGTAGTGTGCATGGCGGCTCAAGCCTCTTACTTCTAGAAGAGAGCCAACTCAGGTTGTGTGTCTCTGTTAAATGAACTAATTTCTTCTGTTTCCTAATATTATTTATAGCAAATTTTTGTAAATTTATATTTTAAAATTTATATGATATAATCTATATTTAATGATTTGTATTAGGCTTGGAAAAAAACCCAAACCCGAAATACTGAATTGAATCTAAACCCCACTTAAATTGAAAAACGAATTAGTACCTGAAATAACTGAAATGCAATTATATATCTAAAATATTAATTATATTTAGATTTGATATAACTCATTTATCCTCTGTTATAATTATAAATCTAAATATATTAATTATTTTTAGATCAAAGTAATTAAAATATCAAAATTAAATAGAATATGTGAAATATTTAGCCATATTTGTCTAATTTAATTGAACTAAATTTCAATTACACTATTTTTATTTTATTTTGTAAATTTTCAGATATATAAACTAAACCCAAATAATTAGATCGAACCAAACCCGAATCCGAATTCTAAAATCTCTGAATAGATCATATATCTTAGAATCCGAAAACCCGGAATCGAACCTAAACAGATACCTAAACGATCAGACCTAATTCGTATTGTTAACATTTTAAACCAGAAACCGGTGCATAACTCTACTCTAGTGACTATTAGAACAGAAAAAACTCTGGTGAAATCCCACACTTTTATTCGATCTCAACAAAATAAATGCGACCTCTGTTCAATTAAAATTTTCAGGCCCAGGCCCATTTACATATAGATGGCATGGGTTTATGGACATCAAAGCATTGGCTAACCCAACTAAATGGAATCCAAACGGGTTATGGTGAGGGCGAGAACAAAGCTCTGTCGTTTCTTCTTTATCGATTCTTTGTTCAGACAAATGCTTTCCGAGCGTTTCTGTTTGTATCTTCTTTATCGATTCTTTGTTCAAGCAAATGCTTTCCGAGCGTTTCTGTTTGTGTCTTCTGATTCCGGTGCCGGAGCATAGATCCAGCCTTCTCTGAACTTTACAGGTTTTTGTCCCGTTCAAGCTGTCAATATTAAAGGTTTTTTCTTTTTTGTCTGTGTGACTTTTACTTACACTTGATAGTACTTCTTTTTAGGATTGAGAGAAGGGAAGACAAATTCCAAATTTTTTGGTTCGACGGCAACAGTATCTTCTTGACCTTGTAAGATATGGGCAATATCAGTGAATTGCCTGATGATTTACTGGTTAAGATATTATCGTTTGTTCCGACCAAAGTGGCTGTGTCCACAAGCATTCTGTCTAAGCGATGGGAGTTTCTTTGGATGTTGGTGCCCAAGCTTGAGTACGATGAATTCAATGACATTTTTTTGCATACACGTATCCCTTCTGAATTCATTCATAAATTGCATTCATTGCTGAGGTATCGAGATTTCATTGTCAAGAATCTGCCTTTACATAAAGCTCCGACCATAGACAGCTTGCGCCTCAATTTTGCTTTTGCACCATGTCAACCTGAGGATATCAAACTATGGCTTGAAATTGCAGTCTCTCGCTGTGTGCGTGAACTAAGGTTCGGCTATTTTTATTATCATGTAAGACCTGATGTAGTATTGCCGAGTAGCTTGTATACCTGCAAATCCCTTGTGATGTTGGAACTCATAGGAGAGGATGTTGTTGTTGATGTCCCTCCAACGGTTTGTCTCCCTTCCTTGAAAACCTTGCAACTTCGACGTGTGACATACTTCAGTGAAGATTCTCTTCGATTGCTTCTATCATGCTGCTCTGTTCTGGAAGATCTGGTTATAGAACGACTTGGGGATGACAATGTGGATGCGTTAGATGTTATTGTCCCGTCTTTGCAGAGGTTGTCCTTGTGGATGGACGATGAATGTTCTTCGGATGGGCCTGTGATAGATACACCTTCTTTGAAGTATTTGAAAGTTGAGGATCACAGAGACACTTCCTCCTACTTGATTAAGCATATGCCAAAACTGGAAGAGGCAGATATAAGTGTTGTCAAAGGTATCAAACAGTTTATCAAATCAATCACATCTGTCAAACGTGTTTCATTACAAGTGGATTTCGACGACCATGAAGAAGTAATCCTTTTTACATCTATCAATTTCAAGTTCTCAGTCGTATGATACAACTTACAACACCAAATCTGGTTTTCTTGAGAACTGACTTCTTTGTTATTATTACTTTGTCTTGTGTGCAGTCTGAGTACTGTAAAGGTATTGTCTTCAATCAGCTTGAACATGTGAAGCTACGTATACGCAGCGGCTATTGGTCCGAGTTTCTTTTCCGGTTGCTCAATGATTCTCCTAAACTGCGAGTCTTCAATTTCTCTGTTGATGTAAGTTTATTCGTTGACTCTTTTTAAAAGCAATGTGTGGTGTAATCTTAACTCTCTTTCTCTCTTTTCTATTTTAGCCTCAGTATCAAGAGCTTTTGGGGCATGGACAGATTATCTTGAATAATAAAGTCAGCTCGATTCCCGAATGTTTGTTGAAGACTCTTGAAACTTTCGAGTTTGAAGGGTTCAAGGGAAGACCTGAAGAGAGATTTTTCTTGGGTTTTTTCTTTAAAAATGCTCGTTGCCTGAATGAAGTCTTCATCGATGAGTGAGTGAGTTTCCACAACTGAAACTTGAAAACGATCCAAGAGTCGGTCGTATAAACGTTTTGGAGTATGGATGTTTGGTTTGTTTTGTCCAGTAATTAGGTTTTTTTATTCCCTTCTTTTTAACTATAAATTCTAGTTTGTAACCAAGTTGTGTGCCCCTCCCTCATTTCCTCTTAAAGGCATTCTCGCTTCCTAAATGAGAATTTGTTTGTTGTAAACATGGCTTGCCAATTTCCTATAGTGTTCATATAGTGTTGTAGTCTCAAGTCGTTTGTTTTCTGATTCAGAATGTTGTTGATGATCATGTTGTCTCCTTCAAAGATCATTTTCTGATAAATCATAATAGACCACGTAGATTGTAGTACCCCAATATGAGTAGAACATTCATACTCTTTTGGGGCGTTTCTGCCTTCAAATTTACCCATACCAAGTTACAAAATCTCCGTTAGAGTTCCAGTTTGATTATCCATCCTATAGGAGAGTGTAGGTGTCCTAATCACATTGTAGCCAACCACTTAAAACTTCCTCCATATGCTCTGAGATAATGTATGCAAAACTCTATCTTTTGGATCTTTTGGAAATAGCCAATCATTCTTTAGCATCTGAGATCTTACTGATCAGACCGTGTCAACGTCTCTTTTTGTCCTGTGAGATGTTCTCCTTGTTTTGGAAGGAAAATACTAATTTGAAACTTATCCGGTAAGGTGACTAGTCCTGGGCAATCGGGTATCCAATCGAGATTCGGATCGGGTCCAATCGGGTTCGGGTATATCGGTACTATGCATAAAGACCCCAATCGGTATATTTACAAAAATTCGGACCGGTTCGGTTCGTAACTGGTCGGATTCGGGTCGGTTTTGTACTTCAACATAGAATCTGACTAATACCGAATTATTTTTGGGTTTTGATCGGTTCGGATATTTTGGTAACCAAAGTACTCAAATAACCAAGAAAAACTAAAAAAAATAACCAAAAAATACCTGAAAAACCGAAAATTAATTTTTTTTTATTTTCGGTTCTTTCAGATTTTTGTCGGGGTTTTTAGTATTTTGGTTATTAAATCCCTTGACTGGGTTTGTACGACAACCTGCAGGGGTTAGTAGATGGCTAATCCAACGGTCACGAATAATCTATCAGGTGTTCATCCAACGGTCACGAATACACACACAATTGAATACGCAAAAAGAAAAAAAATTAACGACAAGTAGCATGTGTGTGTTAGAGCATGATTACTGGGGACTTTTGAGGGAATCTCTAAAAAAAAAGAAATATTAAAATAAACTAAAATGAGTAATAATTACTGAAACAGATTTCTCTAAAATTTAATGACATTTTATTGGTTGAGAAAAAAACTAGAATTTATTGAACCAAAATTAATTAATAAAATAATGGTTCAGAGCTTAATTATTGAACCAAAGAGTTCCAACAAAATGGATAAAACACAAAAAGTCCCAACACTGTTTACCCAAGCAAGGAGGTTCTAAACCAAAAAAAATAATTCAAAAAGAATTTAAACTATCAGAACAGCTCTTAAACAAATGATTTTTAGAGTTTGTTAGATACTTATAGAGCCCTTAGAGCATGTACATCAGTGAACCCCCTTTTGGGGTTCTAAAAAAAAAAGTTTTATTAATTTTTTTTTTTTTTTCAAAATCGCAAAAAAAAAAAAACAATTGGCGAATCATTTGGCGACACCTGGCGAACTCGAGGAGAGAGAAATTCTAAAATTAGAGTTTTTTAGGATTGAGTTCGTTACTGTTCATGGGGTCCACAAATATTTTAATATTTTTTTTTTGTGAACCCCATGTTGTGATCCTTCAATGTACATGCTCTTACTTATCTGCTCTGTATTGGTTTATTTCTTAAAGCAAAATAAAATTAAAAATTTATCTTTCACACTTTCTGTCTCTTATTTCTTTCCCAATTCTAATTACCGATATATTGGTTTATTTCTTAAAGCAAAAAAAAAAATTTCTTTCACACTTTTTCTCTCTTTCGAGACTCTGGGAAAAATCGAAGGTTGTGAGACTCTGCTTCCTTCATCTCTTCTTCACTTCCGTCCGTCTTCTCTCAAGAGCTTAGGCCAAGGTCTCTCTCTGTCTCTCTGTCTTTATGCTCACTTTCGGATTTACGTTGGGTCTCCATTCCACTCTCCTCTTCGTGACGAAACCATGTTTTGTTTTTCGAATCACTGTTATATTTTTTCTGGAATCAACTCTCTCTATCCCCAATAATTCGTCATAATTATATTCTGATTTTGAGATTGAGGAATCTTGAGTAATTTGGGTTCATCAAATTGGTTGAAATCAATCCGGATTGTTGAACTCAGGAACTTGAATTTCGATTTTCTCTTCACTTGATTCTAAACATTTTGAGTTCGGTTTTGTTTGTTTGTCGTAAAAATGTAATTTTGGTTGATACTGGATTTGTTTTATTTTGAATATTTGTGTTGTTTCGTGTACAGGATCACTCAGATGATAATTACCCATTTCATTTTTGGGAAATATCTGATTCTCATGTCGTGAATGTATATAGCAATCGAGGGTGAATTAGCAATTTAGCGTTTGGATCAACATCATACTGTATGAATATGTGATCTGCTGTGATCGAGAGCTAAATGAGTTGTGATGATTGAACCAAATATTTGAATCACAGATTTTGAAGGCGTAAAAATTTAAAGGAGATGGGAACACTTGCTCGATGCTGACTCAATACGACATTGAAGAAGTCCAGAGCCATTGCCAGATCTATGTGAGAGACTTCTCTCTGCATTACATCCAAATTCGCTAATATGTTTCTTCTTCAGTTGAGCAGCAGGAAATTTTGTCTTTGTATCAAAGGTTTTGCCAGTTAGATCGAAATGCAAAGGGATTTATATCTTCTGAGGAGTATATCGATGGCGAAAAGCATTGTCGTATCTGATTGTATCTTCTGATTCCGGTGCCGGAGCATAGATTCAGCTTCCACTGAACTTACAGGTTTTTGTTCATGTTCTTTTTTTTTGGTCTGTGTGGCTGTTTTCTTACACTTGATAGTACTTCGTTTTAGGGTTGAGAGAAGGGAAGACAAATTCCTTTAACTTTTTTTGATCGACGGCGACAGTATCTTCTTGACTTTGTAAGATATGGACAGAACCAGTGGATTGTCAGATGATTTGCTGGTTAAGATATTATCGTTTGTTCCGACCAAAGTTGCTGTTTCCACTAGCATTCTGTCTAAGCGATGGGAGTTTCTTTGGATGTGGGTTCCTAAGCTCGACTACAATGTATACGAAGACGTTCTTAGGTCTTCTAGGGTTACTGAATTCAATCATTCAATAACTTCATTTCTGCGGTATCGAGATTTTATTGCCAAGAATCTGCCTTTACATAAAGCTCCGATCATAGACAGCTTGCGCCTCATTTTTGGTCATAGATCATATCAACTTGATGAGGATATCAAGCTATGGGTTGGAATTGCAGTCTTTCGCTGCGTGCGTGAACTAAGGATCCACTATTATTCTCCTCATGATGTAAGATTGCCGAGTAGCTTGTATACCTGCAAATCCCTTGTGATGATGGAACTCACAGGAGTTCTTGTGGATCCTTCTCCAACGGTTTGTCTCCCTTCCTTGAAAACCTTGCAACTTCGACGTGTGACATACTTCAGTGAGGATTCTCTTCGGTTGCTTCTATCATATTGCCCTGTTCTGGAAGATCTGGTTATTGAACGAAATTGGGATGACAATGTTAATGGCTTAGCTGTTATTGTCCCGTCCTTGCAGAGGTTATCCTTATGGATGAGCGATGGATGTTCTTCTGATGGGTACGTGATAGACACCCCTTCTTTGAAGTATTTCAAAGTAGAGAATTACGGACGCAGTTTCAGCTATTTGATTAAGCATATGCCAAAACTGGAAGAGGCAGATATCTCTGTTCGTACATGTATCAAAGACTTTCTTAAATCAATCACATCTGTCAAATGTCTTTCATTAGAATTCGACGACGACTATGAAGAGGTAATCTGTTTTACATCTATCAATTTTAAGTTCTCAGTCGTATGATACCACTTACAACACCAAATCAGGCTTCCTTGAGAACTGACTTCTTTGTTATTATTACCTTGTCATGTGTGCAGTATGAGTACTGTGGTGGTATTGTCTTCAATCAGCTTGAACATCTGAAGCTATGTATATGCAGCAACTATTGGTCCAAGTTTCTTGTCAGGTTGCTCAATGATACTCCTAAGCTGCGAGTCCTTAATCTCTTTGTCGATGTAAGTTTATCCATTGACTCTTTTCAAAAGCAATGTATGGTATAATCTTAACTCTCTTTCTCTCTTTTCTTTTTTTTATAGTCTCAGTATGACGAGCTTCAGGAGTGTGAGCATGAGCAGATTAACTGGAGCAATGAAGGCAGCTTGATTCCCGAATGTTTGTTGAAGACTCTCGAAACTTTCGAGTTTAAAGGGTGCAAGGGAAGACCTGAAGAGAGAGATTTCTTGAGTTTTTTCTTTAAAAATGCTCGTTGCCTCAAGTCTACGTCAATCTTGCACTCATCGTGTGACTGATGTTCCACAACAGAAACCTGAAAACGATAAAAGAGTCGGTACTAAAATCGTTTTGGAGTATGGATGTTTGGCTTGTTTTGTCCAGGAGTTTTTAGAAAAACTATATTCTGGTTTGTAACCTACAATTAGTATGCATGTGTCTTGCTACTTAAGTCTCTTATTACATAAGGGAGCAAACCTGGTTGTGGGCCCCCTCCCTCTTTTTATCTTAAAGGTTAAAGGCACTCATTTCCTTTTATCTTTTACACTCTCGCTTCCTAATTGAGAATTTGATTCTTGTAAACATGGCTCCATTAGTGTTCATATATTGCTGTAGTCTCAAGTTGTTTGTTTTCTGATTCAGAATGTTGTTGAGACCGTGTCAATGTCCAACATTTGGGACTTTGGGACTCTGTTAGCGAAATAGCCAATCATCTTTTAACATTTGAGATCTGGACTCAAGTAGCATGTTTCGTAAATGCTTCAACCGTTGACTGGTTTGCGCGACAACGTGCGGGGGTTAGTAGATGGCTCATCCAACGGTCACGAATAATCTATCAGGTGTTCATCCAACGGTCAGGAATACACACACAATTGAATTACCAAATAAAAATAATTAACGGCAAGTAGCATGTGTGTGTTACTGTTACCCAAGGAGGTCCAACAAAATGGATAAAACCCAAAAAAGTCCCAAGACTTTTCCATAAGATTCAGGTTCTTCTAGCATTTCTCGGACATCAAAGAAGAATATATCAGACCAAACATGTCTGTCGGAATAAACGTGAGGATGGTTGCGGTTGCTGTACACGCGCTCGCCATAGTCGCCTCGGTGATGGTGTTTGTTTGGTCAATCAGTTACAGAGGTGGATTTGCGTGGGAAACTACCAACAAGACCCTCATCTTCAATGTAAAACTCTTCTCTATCTCTTTGATTAATTTCCTCAAAGTTCCTTTCATTATTTTGTTTTCATTGACACAAAATAACATTTGTATTTTTAACTGTGATGCTTCAATGAATTCATTTTCATTATTTTACACTTTTTGTAACTTTTTTTTGGTTTTGCTTTTAATGATCTTTATCTAGCTTCATCCTGTTTTGACGCTCATCGGCTTAGTAATTCTGGGAGGCCAAGGTAACAAAACTAAAATAGATTTATTCTTTCTTACTCTAGGCAGTCTAAAATTGCGTTTTGTTTATGTTTGAAAAAAAAATGCCAGCAATTATAAGTTACAAATCGCTTCCATTTGAGAAAGGAGTGAACAAATCAATCCACCTTGTTCTTCACGCAATCGCCATTATTCTCGGAATCTGGGGAATCGTTGCAGCTTTTAAGCACCATAACGAGAAACACATCCCAAATCTCTATACCATCCATTCTTGGGTTGGTATTGGTGTCATTGTCCTGTACGCTCTCCAGGTTAGACAATACAATGAAAGAATCTTTAAAACAAGAACGAATGTAAATGAAGTGTGTTGATGGAAAGGCTTTTTTCAAACATTGCAGTGGTTGTATAGCTTCATAGTCTACTTCTTCCCAAGAGGATCATCAACTCTCAGAAGCGACTTTCTTCCGTGGCACGTTTTTCTCGGCGTCTTTGTTTATGTTCTTGCAGTTGGAAACTCGGTTTTAGGGTTTCTTGAAAAGCTTACTTTCTTGGAGAAGTCAGGGCTCGACAAGTTTGGATCAGAAGCG
>OVBB01000698.1:5930-19485 GCA_900406415.1 Isatis lusitanica
TGGAAAACGTGTTCATTGTGACTTATTTTGTAGTCACAGGAATGTAAATTTGGTCACAATAGAAAATTTGTAACAAATGTGTGACTAACTCTACGATGTCACAATATGATCGTCACAAACGCAGTTTGGTATCAAATTCGTCACGACTATAGTGACGCTTTTTATAGTTATAAATACATCACAAAAGTGTGACCAAACATAAGTCTCACTTTCGTCACTAGTTGTGATGGAATCAGTTGCACATGCGTCACAAACTGTAACTAAGAATAGTCATAAATTCGTAACAGTTAGTTACCGAACTTGGGTAACCAATTTGTAACAGATTTCCAACCAAAATAATGTCGCAAATGGGTCACTATTGTAACCAAAGTAATGTCATTAATCTGTCACAATCTTTAAATAAGAATTAGTCATAAATTCGTAACAGTTAGTTACCGAATTAGTGTAACCAATTTGTAACAGATTTGCGACCAAAATAATTTCGCAAATGGGTCACTATCGTAACCAAAATAATGTCACAAATTCGTAACACTTGGTGACCAATATAAAGTAACGAAGCTGTCACAAATATCCCTATTAGTGACGTTTTGTTGATATGTCTTTTGGTAACAAGTTATTACTATGAGGATGACGAAAAGCTGCATAAAATTAATCACCACTTGTATTTCATCTCCATCTTTCAAAACCAAAAAATACCGAATATAATTAAAAAATTAAAGATAAAACGAAATTGTTGAATTACCATTAATACCAAATTGAAATACAATTCCAAAGAACTAACAAATAAAAAAGGTTGTTTTAGAAAGATAATAAACGAAATACATACTAAAAAGAAAATAAACAAGCAGATTAAAAGGGAAATGGACGAGTCTTGGTGGTGGAGATGGGATCTAGTAATTCAGCCTTGTGAGAGACTGAACAAGCTCCTGCATTTCTTCAAGTTTCTTCTTAAGTTCCAGATTCTCTTCACGGTTCTCTTTTGAAAATAATTCCACAGCTTCCAGTCTTTGTGTTATCATTTCCATTTCTTCAGAAACCTGTGGTGCACTTGACGAAGTTTCAATAGATGGTAAAGTCTTACTCTGTAGTTTTCCAAGGCCATAGACACATCCTTGTTTAGACATTCCAGCAGCCTAATATGAAAGACCCAAACATGTGAGAAAAAAAAGCACTTCAAAATCTCAACTAGAAACAAGCAAGCTACAACAACAAGGATGTCAAGAGTCTAAGAGAAAGCATATATAAACATTAAAAATCTCGGCTTGGTCAAGAATACTACCTGTACATAAATTTCATTTTTCTCAGATTGGTCAAGAGTATCGGCTGTGACATTCTCTATACCAGCAGATTCCAATTATTCAAAACGTTCTGCTACATGCCTCTCATAGGTTTCTGCAACAACTCTTGCTCGTTCATCCACATATGTGCCATCAGATCTTTGATGTGTTTTTTTCATGACAGCAATAAAGGAGTAGTCTTCGTTGTTTGCTTCCTACAAGGATTATTTAAGGAACCATGGTGCACTTGGAAGAATGTGCCACCTTCCCATCAACGTTTGTTGTTTCAAGAATTTAAGGTATGTTAATTTCATATACTGATTCATGGTTTTATTCTTAATAATCCAAATTTTCTTCAGATCGTATATTAATATTTATCATTGCATAATACATCATGATTCATCGTTTGCTATCACATTTTTTGGATTTTGGTGTTGCCCAGTACGCTTGCATGATGACCCAATAATGATTCTATATATAATATTTTTTGCTACAAATCTATTCATTCTACAGAATTTTTTTTTGATATGTCTAGAGGCATTGCTCTAGATAATTCTTTAATCTCTTGTTTTCTAGAAAAATATAATATTCGGGGTATAAGGAAAATTCGGCATAGAAAATATTTGGATTGGAGAGTTCTAAACTCGGTACTGTTTTTAAACCTGTTCAGTGAAATACAAGTGGAAAGAATTATAAATCTGAGACAAATTTCTAAGGTATTTAGGAAAAAAAGGCATTACAATTTAGCCCAATTACTTCGAGAATAATGGATCACAGGTAAACCTTTACGAACAACATAAGCATCCTCCATATGTTCAATTGGTTGGGAGTTTGCAACATGTGTTGGTGAGATAGCAGGGGCGAGATGTTCCTGTGAACTCAGAGATCGAGAATTTGCACTTCTCACATAGAATCGACCACCTATTACTGGTGTAGCCATATAGAAAACCAGTCGATCGAATTGAGAGATGAAAAAAAGGAAGTGTAGAAAGAAACCGTCGGGAGAGGTTAGATTTAAGTACTCATGGTTCTTCAGTTTGTTTGAATGGGCGGCACAATGTAGGAAATTTAAGGCGGTACAATGCAAAATTTAAGGAAATTTAGAACCCCACTATCTTACTTAGAGACGTGTTGTTATTTTGTCAAAATTGAATAACTAAATATTAGGCAATAAATTCAAAATCATCTATTTGCTATGATCTTATATGGTTAGCAAAATCTATAATCGAGGTTAAGTTAGAGATCTTCCCATAAATCTGGACATAAAAATTCTTTAATTCTAACATGCATAATCTCAGCTTCATTATCGTTGCCGCAATTAGACAGAGCTACCAGAAACATAATCAAACAAGTCCTACTAGTTGGAGATGAGACAAATGGAGAATACTGAATTCTACGTACAATCAAACGAGAACGTTTGCAATATAGATTAATAAGCAGAGAAGAGGCGAAAGCATATTAGGTTACAAGTAAATGTGAGGAGCTGCCGAGAGTTCGTGCCTGAAGGGAATGTCCTGAAATCATATTTGTATTTTCTCTAGTATAGACGTAACGTCGAGATAAGACAATCATATGATATTGGACAGTTATAATGTTTTGCTAGAAGCTGCTTATAACTTATGAGTTATGAACTCATTATCACTATCATATGATCCTATAGGGTCACACACCTAAGCAAACTGGATAAACTAAATTGGGTTTGATCATTAGAGTAATGATCGGATCAATGTATATCTTATATACATTGATATCGAGTTTCTGTGAGGGTGTCGATCGACACAAACCATTGGTATCGATCTCGGGATCAGAAACCGGACTTGATTTAAATCGAATCGGTTCGGTCCATCGATCAATTAGGTTTTCCCATGTCGCCTATATATAAGATGTAGGGCACGACTTTGAGATATACACAAGTTCCTAGCTGTCACAGAAACACAGAGCATCCCAAGGCGAATTGTTCGTGAAAGACACTAGCATCCTTGTCATCCAGATTTGCGTGCGAGTGGACTTATGTAGAGGCGTTGCACTTGAGGCGCTTCTGATCATTTTCGAGATCTGATTTAGATTCAATAAACACTTGATCCTTGGCTTAGAATTTGTTCTAGGGTTTGTTTTAATTTGATTAAAAACCTGCACAAATTCCTTCAGTGGTATCAGAGTTTAGTGTTTTAATTGAATTTGATGCATGTTATTAAATTACTTGAATTGAAATTGGTATTATTTGATAATAGATATGCATGCTAAAATTCAACTTGTTCAAAAATCGTTTTGAAAACTGTTCGTTAGGCGTTCTGGGTTCTTCGGGGTCGACCAACACCAATCCGGTGTCGATAGACACCATCTGGAATCGTCTAAAATTTTAGGGTTTCAATCTTCTGATCGAATTTTCTTTTACCACTGGTGTCGATCGACACAAAGGTTGTGTCGACCGACACAGTTCGGTTTATCGCGATCAGTTCAATTAGATTGGATCGGGTTATCACGATCAGATCAACCGGTAAATTGGTTATCGCTTTTGATCCGGTTTGGTTGGTGTCGACCGACAATATTGTAGTGTTGATCGACACTAGTCGGATATTGCGATCGACTCGATCGGTTCAATCGGTTAAATTGTTTATCGCGATTGAACTGGTTCGGATTTAGTCGGTTGACACAAACAAGTTGTGTCGACCGACACTGGTCTGGTGTCGATCGACACTAGTTTAGAATTTGCATTCTAGATTTGTTCAACTTAAGATGATTAATAGGTTTTAAACAAATCGAGATGTCTAGAATATATAATTCATATAAACTAGATTTAAGGTCCTGTTTCTCAAAATAATATCAAGCACGTCTGATGTCTTCCCAATCTTGTCAATTGTCAAGGCTTGTTTCATTGTGTGATGGGTCTGCCAAAGCTGGGTGTCCGCAATTACACGAGTGAGCCAGGTTGTAATTGTTATTGCGTGACTTAAAAGATTAGTTTGCTTGAGTGGCTATCAAAATAGGTTTGGGCTCAGAGACATGGGATTGGTTTTGATATGAGATATCAATCCAATACCAAGAATTATATAAGATATAATTAGCAAAGTGGTGCTTACCTAGATAGTTGAAATTTGGGCGATGAGCCCAAGCTCACTCAAGTTTCAGTAAAACAAGGATCTTGGACAATTATATTCACCTTGAGGAAATTTGTTGAATATAAGGCGAGTTCTCTTAATTGTTAAGATTTCTCATTTCTTGAACATCGAAACTAAACTCTCGTTTTTATTTCTTTTCAGCCATGTCTTCTTCCCCTCATAGAAACTCATTCTCACTTCGACCGTCCTTGAGAAGGACAAGCTTAATGGATCAAACTTCCTCGAATGGTATTGGAACTTGAGAATCGTTCTCAAGCAGGAGAAAAAAGGACTATGTTCTTGAGAAAGTTCTCCCTGACAAACCAAAATAAAATGTCGCACACGCTGAAAGGAATGCATGGGAGAAGCGTTCCAATGATGTGGTCGATGTGTGTTGTCTCATGGTGGCTACCATGAACTCGGACTTGCAGAAGCAATATGAGAACGTGCCGTCACCAGTTGAGATGATCACTAGCCTGAAAGGTATGTTTCAGGAGCAAGCACGAACTGAGAGATACCAGACGGTTAAATATCTCATTGAGTGCAAGCTACCCAAGGATGGTCCAGTCAGCCCACATGTCATCAAGATGATGGGTTATATTGATAACCAGGCAAACCTGACAAAGACCTTGACTGAGTTGCATGGCATGCTCAAGACATCCGAGCCAAACATCAAGAAGGGCACCCCTAGTGTCATTTTCGTGCAAGGGGGTAAAAGGTGTAAGAAACCCGCTAAGGGCATGGGAAAGGCCAAGGCAGTCCAGATTGAGAATCAGGATAGGCCTGACGCTTCTTCCAAGCCCAAACGCGGCCCTACTGATGTTGACGCAAGGAAAATCTGGAAGATCTTAAGAAATCGAAGAAGATGTATGAGACGACTTCTCCAGATATTTATGTTATAGAAGTAAATATTACTATTTCAGGTTCTTATACATACTGATGTGTGTGGCCCAATGAGTGTTAGTGCTAGAAGAAATTTTTAGTACTTCATCACATTTACTGATGACTTCAGTAGATACGGTTATGTCTATCTAATGAGACATAAGTCGGAATCTTTTGAAAAGTTCAAGGAGTTCCAGAAGGAAGTACATAATCAACTTGGCAAAAGTATCAAAGCTCTTCGATCAGATCGCGGAGGTGAGTACTTTAGCCAAGAGTTCAGTGATCATCTGAGTGATTGTGGAAATGTTTCACAACTCATTTGTGAGAGCCGAAACTCACACTGTCAAAACTTATAAATTATGGGGATCCGAAAATTCTATTTAATAAGAACTAAAGGACGGAAAAGTAAAAAATTAAAAGATGATTTTATTATATTTTTCTGAGTAGAAAAAATATTCGCAAAAGCTTTAAAAGTCTTATAATGCAAAAGCTCTTATACTTAAATTGGGATGCCTTGAAAATGAATACATGGATGCTTATTTATACTAGAGAGTTTAGGGTCTCAAAGATCGATCTAAGCAATATGGGACATTGCAAAATCCCTTCCCAGCCGGCGGCCAGACCTAATGGGCGGCGGCCCATCTGCTCCCCTTCCTTCTGATCCGGCCTGTTTGTCTTGATCCGCCCAACTTGTCTTTTTTCCACCTTATTCGATTTCCTTGGATTAAAGCCTTGATTCCAGTTTATCTTAAGTAAAATCCTCGATGTTTTTAGATGTTCAGAATGGCGTGGAGTTTCTTCGTAAATGGCACGATGTTTTTAAGGAGGACGAAGTCGAGGACTGATGGTAGGAAAACGACAGTTTAAGGCCGGCTTGGGAAGATGTGATTCGGCCGAGTCGTGGTCGACGTCCTTGTCTGGTAAGTGATCTTGGCTGGGAAGATATGCAAAGACTTGATTTGAGAGGCCCGTAGAGAGTTTGGATCATCCCCTGGGCCGAGTGCCAATAGCTTAACCCGTCCGGACGTTTGGTCCCATTTCAAGGGCTGGCTACTGGGACATGAGACGTTCGTCCGTAATCTCGGCTTTTTGTCCTATCAATCTCCGAGGAGGGGATTTTGACCCCAACTGTTAGCCCCCAGCTCTTTGCTTTCGTGCATCGAAGCAATGAGTTTCGAATTTAGAGTTTATCGAGATTGATGGAACAAAAAGGCAAGTCGCGTGCCTAGTGGCCAGTGTTGTTCGTTTTCCTTCTCTGGAAGACTTGTTTTTCGAAAAGAGTGAACCGGTTGCAAAAATTGACGTTTCTATCTTTCTTCCTTTTCTTCGACTTTTAGACAAGGAAACATCGGTATGTTTTCTGATTTTTTTCTGGGCTTGCGACCCTTTATGCTATGTACGGCTCTTGCGGCCTGCATGATTCTTTTTGCTTTGTCGATGTTGCTTAGCATTTTTGCCAGGGGCATTTTTGTCAATGTTGCATGGGTTTTGCGATGTTCTCGCGATTTCGAAACATGTATTTAATTTGCCACCTGATAGCATCATGTTTTTGAGATGTCATGGGCCAGCGTACCGAGCGGTGTTCACCGGGCTACATAGTTTACTTAGAGTGTTAAGACTAGCGGGATACGACTTACAGGTCTCTCTCTTAGATAAACTGGATAGCTTGTGTCGGTTTTAGGATTTGAGATTGTTTTGTCTTACGGTCCCCGTATTTTTCGACGTTTTAAACATGTTTATAATGTCACGCTAGCTGGTGGGCGTATCACTATGTTCTTGAGATGTCGTGGACCAGCATATAGAGAGGTGTTTGCTGGGTTCAAGGGAAGATTGATTCTTTGTTGGTTACGCTCTATGGGTGCGCGGATGCTCCGGTGCCTGAGGCCGGCTCGATCGAGGAGGAGGTCTCGTCGATCGGAACAGTCGATATAGACGGATCCAACGAGGCCGTTCCCAGGATCTCAGACATCGTCGTTGTTAAGTCCTTTGGTCCGGATTTTTGATTCTTGACTTTTTACAGTTTGTATTCTTTGTTTTCGTCTGGATTTTTCAGATTTTTCTTTTAGTTTAAGATTCAGAGTAATACGCTTGTTTTAGGTAAGCAATCAATGATGAAGTGAGGGGCGGCCGACCAAACGCTGAAAGAGATGGGCAGCTGGCATTTGTTATGAAAGTGGGCAGCTGGCCCAACTCTTCAGGAGTTGGGCGGCTGGTCCTTGGTTTATTTTGTTTGTTGCTTGCCTAGAGGCGTTTTCTTTGTTTGTTGCTTGCCTACAAGCATTTGCTTCTTTTTTTTTTGCTTGCCTAGAGGCATTCGCTTTGTTTCAAGCAGATTAGTATTTCTTGTATTGCGTTGGAGTGTTTTTCCGGACACTCCGAACTTTCAGACCAGGGTACTGTTGCGGATATTTCCTGGGTTTGATGCATGTTTTGGTGTCGCCGGGAGAACTGGGTTAGCGAGCCCATTTAAAATCTCGATTGAACGCGTTTAAAATCTCGTATCAGAGCCGGTTTGTTACTGCGTTCGGAGATGTTCAAGTCCAGCTTTCGATGTCCGGCGTTTACTGGGTTAGCGAGCCCATTTCGCGGTTTACACCTCACACTATTTGCCTATGCAAAGCGCTCCTGAAGATAAGCTAAACAGGACATCATCTTGGCGCTTCCCGCATTCCCGATCAGGTTACGCCTTTCAGATGTTATCCGGAAATTTATATAGCGCGCTAAGTTTATCCACTGCAGGATGTCGAAAGAACCATGGTTAACAATTCGCCTCGTTGTGATCAGCAACAGACGGTCATGAGTATGCCAAGAGGCGATTTTTGTGTATACCAAGAGGGAATAGTCTTGTTGTGGCCAGCAACATACAATTCTGTTTAAGAAGGCTTGAGTAAAACACTCAAGAGACTCTTTCAGTATTTGGGTCGCGAGTTGCTAACTTGCGGTGGACCGGTATTCTCGGTCCATATTCTCGGAGATTGTTCGAGTATGGATGAGTTTTGAGATGCTAAGTCCCAATCTTTCATCCTTACGGATTTTTTACGAGAATTTCCTTTAGGAGTATGTATATACGGACCCACTATCCCCCTTTTTGATGGAGAGGGGCAACTGTGGGACAACTGAACTCGTTTTTTAAGCGAGCTACCTACGTACCCTTTGTGTGAAGGATCAAGTCACCTGCAGTTCCTTTTCTTTTTGATGAAATCGTCTAGGCCTCGACTACGTGATCGTACGTTTCGGGCTCTGCGGTTTCGAACTTCTTCTTTTCGGCGGCCGTTGTTTCTCCTCGCTCTTCTGCGGGCAAGACCTCCGTTCTCTCAAGTTGGTCGGTTCTGCTCACCTTTTTTCCTGACTTGGTGCTTTCGTCCTCTTTCTTGCGCTTCATGTTTTCTCTATACGGGATGGTTGGATTCCAGAGTTTGTGTTCCGCCAGAAAAATAGACTCGGGCTTCGTTTTGGTTGCCCCAGATAGTCTTGGCTCTGCTCGGGGTTGGGAACTTCAGACAGAGGTGGTATGTTGGCGGGATTGCCCGTATCGAGTTGATCCAAGGGGTCCCAATGATTATGTTGGAAATCGCGGGGTGGTTAGCCACCTCAAAGCTTACGACCTTTGTAATTCCGCCGGCGTGAATTGGGAGTTGGATAGTCCCGTCCGTCATCGTGACCTTACCGGAGAATCCAGTCAGCAATCTGGGGTTCGGTTTTACTTTAGATAGGTCGACGTTCGTCCTTCGAAGTGTCTCTCGAAATATGACATCTACCGAACTTCTGGTATCGATCAATACTCGGGACACGTCGTAGTCGTTGATGTCGAGTTCCACCACCAGCGCATCATCGTGAGGCTGCTCCAGGCCTTCAGTGTCTCTTTCTTTGAAAGCGATTCGGTTGTCGTTTTCGGCGATGGGGTCCGTGGGTTTGACACCTTGTCTCCTCTTCTCAGGAATGCCTTTATCGAGGCTACCGTTCCAGGCAGTATTGGGATCTCCCAATGATCATGTGGATCCTTCTCCGGTTCGCGGCGGGATCATCCCTGTTTGGCTTCCTTCCTCGTTTGGGCGCTTCCTCCAGCGGTCTCTCGGGACGCTCCTGGTTAGGTCGCCCACCCGGGGCTCCAGCATCTTCTTCGGCCGCTTCGGGACATTCAAAGGTTATGTCGTTTACGAGCACCCAGGCTAGTAACTTCGCTGCGAGCCTTCTCCTGATCGTCCTACAATGTTCGGTCGCGTGTCCTCTGGCTTTGTGGAAGGTGCAGAAGGCGTTTTCGTCGTAGCCCATCCGTGTCTAGGTGTTGCACGATCATTTGCCGCGCCCGTCAAATGGCCTTCCCGTATCTATCTGATAGTTGTGCGCTCCGCCTGCGTTGGGTTCTTTGGCTTTGCCGCTTCGTTTGCTCTTTCTTTCGGGTTGGACGTTTGAAGGCTGCGCCGAACTTTTTGATGATTTCGGCGGTTGGTGTCTTTTGCTCATGGCCTTCTTGTCCTCTTCGTGGATCACGGAATTTAAAGTGCGGTGGAGAGCGTCCTGGATGGTAACCGGCGGGTTGATGGTAAATTCTTTATGGAAACTGGAAGCATACTATAGGGCTTTTTTCAGGGCGTTTATCACAGCATTTTCGCTTAGGCCGTCGATCTTTGACACGATCACTTTGAATCTCGACAAATACTCGGAGGCTTTTTTCCGGTCCTTATGATAGTGAGTAGAGGTACGCGTCGGACGTTGAGCGGCTTATGAAAAGCAGGTAATGCTTTAAGAAAGCCGATGATAGCTGTTCAAAATCGTCGATCCAGTCCCTCTCCAACCGTGAGAACCACGATATTTTTCTTCGGGCTTGAACTTGGTCTGACTCGTTGCAATATTGAAGGCCGTCATATTGGCCTTCGGATCTGTCGTCCCGTCGTAGAAAGGGATTCGGTGTTTGCCGGGGTCGGGGAGTCTCACGCTCGTGATCCTTGAAATGAAGGGGATCTTCTGGGTCTCCTCCAAGACTCGGTCGATCTCGGGAGCCACGATGGTTGCCTTGTGGACTTGTGATCTTACTTCTGTCATTTGGCTGGCCGTAAGCTCTAGTTGGGCGCGAAGTTCGTCCATTTCACTTTTCCGGCCGGCGGACCGGTTCGTTCGAATCCGTCCGACCCGCTCTCTCCCGCTCTTCGGCTCTTATTTGCAGGTTGACCAAGAGAATGTATTCTTCTTCTTCGGTGAGGCTTCTTTCTTCTTCATCCGTCTCGTCCTCGTCATGGCGTCCGTTCCTATTGTGACTTCTCCGTCGGGTAGTTTTCGAAGCCGGTTGTTCGATTCTTTGTCTTGTTGCGCTTTTTCGTTGCAACGGCGGCGGTACTGACGATTTCGTCCTTGTTCCAGCAGGGGTCTGCTCATTGGGGTTCTGCCCCCCGAGAGTGTTTGTCAGCGGTGAGAAACGAAGGTGTCTTCTTCCAAGCGGTTGAGGGACTTTCCCAACTCTCGGATGGCCGCCATTTACTGCGTTTCTGCTGTCTCATGCCTTTCTTGACGTTCCATGAGTCCGGCGAGCATGGTCCACAGTTCGCGAATTGCTGATATGTCTTCGATTAGGCCGGCCGCTCCGGTGTAGCTCGTTCTGACTGCGATTAATCCGGTTGCGGCTGTGGTTGCTCCGGTTGCGGCTGCTCGGGCTGCAGCCATCCCGGCTGCGGTTGCCCCGGCTGCGATTGCTCCGACCGGCTGGTTGTTGTTGTCGTCGATCCTTCTTCACGTAGTCATGGTCTTCTCCTTCGTATCCTCTTGTTCTTAAAGTGAAGAATATTTCTCATTCCCACAGACGGCGAAACTATGAAAGCCGAAACTCACAATGTCAAAACTTATAAATTATGGGGATCCGAAAGTTCTATTAAATAAGAACGAAAGGACTGAAAAGTAAAAAAGATGAAAATATGATTTTATTATATTTTTCTGAGTACAAGAATATTAGCAAAAGCTTTAAAAGTCTTATAATGCAAAATCTCTTATACTCGAATTGGGATGCCTTGAAAGTGAATACGAAGATGCTAATTTATACTACAGAGTCTACGGTCTCAAAGATCGATCTAAGCAATGTGGAACGTTGCAAAATCCCTTCCCAGCCGGCGGCCAGACCTAATGGGCGGCAGCCCATCTGCTCCTCTTCCTTCGATCAGGCCCATGTGTCTTGATTCGGCCCATCTTGTCTATTTTCATCCTTAATTGATTTCCTTGGGTTAAAGCCTTGATTCCAGTTTATTTGAAGTACACTCCTCGATGTTTTTAGATGTTCAGAATGGCGTGGAGTTTCTTCGTAAATGGCATGAGGTTTTTAAGGAGGACAAAGTCGAGGACAGATGGTCGGAAAATGGCAGTTTAAGGCCGGCCCGAGAAGATGAGATCCGGCCGAGTCGTGGTCGACGTCATAGTCTGGTAAGTGATCTTGGCTGGGAAGATATGCAGAGACTTGATTTGAGAGGCTCGTGGAGAGTTTGGTTCATCCGTCGGGCCGAGTGCCAAAAGCTTAACCCGTGCGGACGTTTGGTCGCATTTCGAGGGCTGGCTGCCGGGACATGAGACGTTTTCCGTAATCTCGGCTTTTTGTCCTATCAATCTTCGAGGAGGGGATTCTGCCCCCAACATTACTCCTCTTGGAAACCTCAGTGGAACGGTGTGTCTGAAAGGAGGAATCAAACTTTATTAGATATGGTCCGATCGATGATAAGTCAGGTGGATCTTCCATTATCCTTATGGGGATCCACTCTAGAAACGTCTGCGTTTACGCTAAATAGAGTTCCATCAAAATCAGTTGAAAAGACTCTATATGAAATGTGGACTGGAAAATTTCCACGTCTGTCTTTTCTTAAAATTTGGGTTTGTGAAGCTTATGTAAAGAGGTTCATATCTGATAAGTGCTACTTCGCCGGTTATCCTAAGGAAACCAAGGCTTACTACTTTTACAACCGATCCAAAAACAAAGTGTTTGTTGCTCAGAACTGTGTTTTCCTTGAGAGGGAATTTCTTTCCAAGAAGAATAGTGGGAGTAAAGTACAGCTCAAATAAATTCGAGAATCACAGGAGCCTGCTCAACCTGTTCAGGAAGAGCAGAGGCTGGATCTACAAAGAGTTGTAGAATCCGTGCCTGTGGTGCCTGAAGTTCGCAGATCCAAAAGGATTCGTCACGAGCCCGAGATACATGGA
The DNA here is from genome assembly GCA_900406415.1 of Isatis lusitanica. Lineage (NCBI taxonomy): Eukaryota > Viridiplantae > Streptophyta > Magnoliopsida > Brassicales > Brassicaceae > Isatis > Isatis lusitanica. Next base: position 18,361 of record OVBB01000698.1, read on the forward strand.
TTTCTCGTGACTAACTGCCATGATCTATTGATAATTGACAGTGACGAACCTGCGACTTTCGAAGAGGCAATGATGGGCCCTGACTCCGAAAATTGGTTTAAGGCCGCAGAATCCGAAATGGGATCCATGTCACAGAACCAAGTATGGACTTTGGGTGGTTTACCTGATGGTGTAAAAGCCATTGAGTGTAAATGGATCTTCAAAAGAAGATTGATGTGGACGGAAACGTTCAGATTTACAAAGCTAGGTTGGTGGCAACAGGTTTCAAACAAGTTCATGGTGTTGACTATGAGGAAACGTATTCTCCAGTCGCTATGCTTAAGTCTATTCGGATTCTCCTAACAACAGTCGCTCATCATGACTATGATATTTGGCAAATGGACGTGAAAACAGCTTTCCCTAACAGAATTCTTGAAGAGGATGTGTACATGACACAACTTCCAGGTTTCATTGATCCTAAAGCTGCTGGGAAGGTATGCACGCTTCATAAGTCCATTTATGGATTGAAGCAAGCATCTCGGAGTTGGAACCTTCGTTTTGATGAAGCAGTTAAAAAATGTTTAACCTCATCAGGAACGAAGAGGAGCCATGCATTTACATGAAGACTAGTGGGAGCGCATTTGCCTTCCTTGTATTGTATGTAGATGATATAATTCTCATCGGAAACGATATTCCATTCCTTCAGTCTGTGAAGGATTGGCTCGAAAGTTGTTTCTCGATGAAAGACATGGGAGAAGCCACCTACATCCTTGGAATAAGAATCTATAGAGATAGATCGAGGAAGCTAATTGGACTATGTCAGGAAACTTATATTGATAAGGTTCTACAAAAATTCAACATGCATGATTCCAAGAAAGGCTTGCATCCAATGTCTCATGGCATTACTCTCAGAAAGACGCAGTTTCCTTCAAAACCTGCTGAGCGAGAGCGCATGAGTAGGATTCCCTATGCTTCTGCGATAGGATCCATCATGTATGTCATGCTCTGTACTCGTCCAGATGTTGCTTGTGTTTTAAGTATGACGAGTCGATACCAATCTGATATCGGTGAGAGTCACTGGACTGCCGTCAAGTGAATCCTGAAGTATTTGAGAAATACTAAGGATAAGTTCTTGGTGTACGGAGG
>OVBB01000699.1:0-19451 GCA_900406415.1 Isatis lusitanica
AACTCATATGGCTAAAGGTACTGCTTAAGGATCTAAATGTCTCTCTCTCTCTCGACCTATGACTCTGTATTGTGACAGTACAGCTGCTATCCACATTGCTTCCAACCCAGTTTTCCATGAGCGTACGAAACATATCGAAGTTGATTGTCATTACATTCGGGATGAACTACAAGCTGGCACTATTGCTACGGTTCATGTTTCTACGCATCGACAACTTGCAGACATCTTTACAAAAGCTCTTGGACAACGAGAATTTGATCGATTTCGTGTCAACTTGGGAATTTCGAACCTCCATTCGCCAAGTTGAGGGAGGGTATTGGAATATATGCTCGATATACGATACTTAATATCGTATCTTGTAAATAAAGGAATGTTTACATATCTGTAAATCTAGGTTACTGAGTAGAGACCATATATATATGTATTATCATCTTCATGAATAGACAAGAAAACCTTTTCCATCTCTAAGCCTCTTTTACATTCATTTCGAAAAAAAACAGAATATGAATAATTATTTTTGGATAATTCAAGTGTTTTTAGATATTTTTGAATAAACTTGGATAGTTTAGATATAAAAACCCAAATCAAATGTCTGTGATTATTTTTTAATAATTGGGTATATCCGGATTCGGGTGGAACCAAAACTATAGGTTTTATGTTTCTAAATATCTAAAACCCGAAAAAAACCGAACCGGAACAGATATCCGAATACTCGGCCTTAGTTAACGGGTCGAAGTTAACAATTGGGCCTGAACTTAGTGGGCCTATCTTACTCCGCCCATCTTCTTTCGCGGAATCATCATCAATGGCGATACAAAAGCTCTCTGTTCTCTAAAGACATCTGAGACTCAAAAGAGAGAAATGAGCATTCGAATTTGTAATTCCCCTTTCCATCCAAGGTTCGCGCTGCAACCTCGCTCCAAAATCTCCATGACGTCTAAACGAATCTTCGCTCGTATGGAGAACGACTCTTCACGATCAAAGACAAGTGATCAGCAACAACTCAATCTCTCCGTCCTTCGCTTCACTTTCGGTAATCTGTTCTTCTGAGTTCGTGTTTTTTTGGCTCGCCCCCAGTTTAAAGTTCTTACCTTTTAGAGAGATTGAGAATCTGTTTGTGTCTGTGTTCTGTAAGGGATTCGTGGGCTAGACGAATCTTATCTACCGAGGTGGATCGGGTACGGGTTTGGATCTCTTCTTCTTCTCAACCACTTATCAGCTTCAGGTCCAATCAGCGAATCTCAGCTGGTAAAAAGATATAGTAGCAAAGGGTTAACAAGCGTTTTGCTAATTGTTTAAGCGAATTATTTGATTTGGTTTTATGAATTGTTTGGTGATAGAGATCAGAGGCTTTAGGGTTATCACTTGCTGCATTCTCCATAGCTTTGCCTTACATTGGGAAGTTCCTCAAGGTGAGTGTAATGATACATTGCTCTACGGCTTTGTTTTTGTTTTGGGTGAAAGAAGCTTATACTGTTTTAGGGTTCTGAAGCGGAGCAGAGGACTCTCCCTGAAGAGGGAGAACAGGTTTTTGTGATTTCATCAAATATTGGAGAGACTTTGAAGGAGGATTTAGCATGGGCAACTTATGTTTTGTTGAGGAATACAAGTACCGTAGCTGTGGTATGGTGTTCAAAAGGTTTTCATCTTTCATGTAATCTCGTGCTCTTAGTTCTCTGCGCTACTAATAAAGCTTGCTTTTTTGCTTTCTTCAGTTGATATCGGTTCAAGGTGAGCTTTGTGTTCGTGGGTACTGGAATTGTCCTGGTGGAATGTCAAAGGCTCAACTGCATGATTGGTTCAAGAGAAAGGTAGATGAAATTGGCTTGGCTGATGTGAAAGAGACTCTTTATTTCCCTCAGTATGCAGGTAATGCGTTTCTTTCGATCGCACAGTCATGAATCTCTGCAGCAGTGTCAATCAATATGTGAATGCATGAAGTTTAACTCTTTTGGGCTGCGGAAAGACAACTGTTTCTGTGTTGTTTATGTTTCAATTTGTTTTTCAGGTTCTGAATTATCTTGGGATGTTCTTCCCGATGGGACGCGTTCTCTCTTTGTGCAACCTCTCGTACAAATTATAAACGAATCGCAGAAAAGGGATGGGTTTTTGCTGGTGGCTTCTACTGCTGGATATGCATATAGTGATAAAGATAGAGTCTGGATTGGAGCCATGGCTGAGAAATTCAGAGGTTAGATAGTTCACATGGATCTAATGAACTAAGAATTTGTTGCTTCTTCTGTTTTGTGCGTTTTGGTTAAGTTGAACATGTGCAATCACATCTTTGACAAAGTTTACTCCTGGAATTTATCTTCGTTGCTGTTCCATCTGAATGCGAGATTACTTTGCACATATTCATAGCACTCAAGTAAGATCAAAGCCGAGTGTTCAGTTCTTTTTGCTAATTTATTCATGAGACTTCAGCATGCCATGATCCTCTTTGCATGGCACTAGCAATATACAAACATACGTTTGAAACGAAACTTGAAATTGGTATCCATAACCAAAAGCATCGAACATCTGATTGGCCAGGCCCTAGGATAATGCTTTTCTCAGTTGAACTTGGTTAATGTCATCACCTTGAAAATGAATATCCGTATCATCGTCAAAAGAATATCAACCTATTTCTAAACTTTATGTTTAATATGCTTTTCTTTATACGACTTGCAGGATGATCTTAGAAGCTTATCAGATGACATGAGCTGTTGATGACCGGCGAAAGACTGATCTTGATGACTGGTGAATCACTTATGTTCCTAGAGGAATTTCTCGAGGCCATAAACCAGATTCTGTAAAACCAAAAGAGAATAGCGGCAAGTGATCAGATAACAGTAGTTAAGGCATCAATATATGAAGTATTCTCGCCTATCTTTTTTGTTACCTTGAGGCGTATCACCTTTCTGATACTTAGGAGTAGGCCAGGCATTAGGGACCTTACGTCAATGATGTCGTGTTTAATAGTGTAAACCTGTGTACATCAGTTTGTGTCTTATGAGCTATTGAGAATCCAATTTTCAGTTTGATCTTGAGAGAAATGGCAGTATTAATAATTACATCTCCTGGACTTGAGAAGTAGACTTGTGTACTAGATGGTAGTCCCGGTAGAACCATACTGTGAACACGAACCCCATCTTCTCCAATTACTTGACCTCTTGCCTGGAAACCAAAGCTCTGTTTATATATATGTACAGGATCCTAACTAAAGCTCTGTTTATATTTATGTACATGATCCTAACTAAAGCTCTGTCTATGTTTACCTGAACATCAGTTGAACTATCCTCTCTGTTGTAGATCTGACCAAGATTTGATATGTTGTTTGCGATTTGGGTAGCTTCTGGAGAAGGAAGATCCTGCATTTCATAGGTATCTTTGAGTCGCTTCTTGTGATCATATGAGTTTCTGTCATAGATGACTATCTCATTATATATACCTTGATTCATGCAAGTGCTCTACATGTTAATTACTCTTGATCAACATGCCAAATTGTATCATGTTAAAATCCAGAATTCTCTGAAATCTAAGTTAGTTTTTCTTTTACTCATACCGCTGCATTAGGCCTTGACTCCACGATTTCTACGTTGTTGTAGTGGAAGGAAGCCATGATCACAGCCTGTTGGAGAAGTATGGATCCTATGGATAGAGTTGGTGCTACAAGGCATCCCTATAACACAAACCGTGGAGAAATTAGATGAACCTGGGCTACTTCTGGTCTAATAAATGTTGCTTCAGGACGGGTTTGACCTCACAAAGAAAGAAAAATTAACAAATTTTCTGCGAGTATCTCACCCTGTGCTCACCATGGTGGCCTTGTCACATAGTGCAGATAACGCTGATACTGTCTCTGGCTTAATCCGAGGTACATACACCACACTCTTCATCCCAAATGCCGTTGCCTTGATAAAATCAGAAATCATTTAACACTGTTGATAATTCTCTGACTTTTCCATAGTTGTAAATACAAGGTGCTTGCTAATAAAAAATGGTCAATCTGTTACCTGTTTTACATTCTCATACACTGTTGATGGGTCTGTAAAGTCGATCACAACTCCGATTTCTTTTCCCTACCAACAATATTTTTATTTAGGTTGAAGTTAATCTGGAGGAAATAGAGAAAAGGAGGGTTTGGGACTAATAGAACCTGAGAGATTGAGCCTAAGACCATTGTTAGATCACTCACTACTGGTATCTCTAGAGGCTCCTCCATGTCACACAGCTAAAAGAACATTAGAGTTAGGGAGTCAAGTACATAGAAACAATATGCAGATGGGTTTGTTAAGTTAAGTCACCAAGCCAATATCTTCACCAACAAAATGGTTGTCGACAGCACCAGCTAACTCCATTCCCCTAGCTTTAGTAACCGCAACCACGGCTGCTCTTCCTATCTCCTTTGCAGCTCCATTTATGATAACCTGATAGGCAAAATCATAAGCATTTCATGTCAAGCTATGCATTGTATGGAAACTCTGGAGGATGATGATAAAGATGATGTAGTTACCTTTATGTTGTTTTGTGAAGGTTGAGATGCTGAGCAGGAAAAGGAAGGCCTTGAGGATTTGAGATGTTGCGAAAGTTTGAAGAAATGGCGGCAGTTCACAGCTGACATTGCTCTAGCCTCGGGATAGCTTTTTTTTCTTTTTCTTTTGTTACTTGGTGGTGCCCTCTGGCCTGTTGTTGATAAGAGTTTCTGCATTTGTTCTGTCCTCCATTTAAAATGATGTCGTTTTGACCCTTGTAGATGGATAAGGTATCAAGGTTCATACATCGCTCTTCTGATTCCTGTTGAATTTGTTCAAAGGAAAAGAAATGTATGGTTTTTATTTGCAAACAATTTCTTTTTTTGCTTTGGCATAACTGTATATAATATGTGTAAATGTATAAATGGAAAAGAAGACGGGCGGTAATATAATATATTATTTCCAAAAAATCTCTCTATATAATAGCATGTTTTTTTCTGGTTAAAACAATTTTATTAATATCAAAAACAAATTTACAAAAACTTCGATTGGTGACTATAAAAAGAAATAATATAACAGACATAAAAATGAATAAAATAACAAAAGGGGAAATGAATAAATGAATTTTGAGGAGTGAAAATGAAAATTTTTGTTGTTAGAATAACTGGTGATTGATAAAGAAATTCAAATAAATAAAATTGAAATGATATTTTTAAAAGAAATATATTTATAAAACGTGTAAATACTATAAAATAGTTTTAAATTATTTAAAGATCAAAAGAGAATTTATTTTTATTTTCTTCTTTATTCTTCTTCAATTTTGATGAGGAAAAAAATTGTTTTAGAATTTCCCAGAAAATTAATTTAGGAGAATAAAGAGGAAAAAATATGTCCATATATATTTTAAATTTTGTTTCCAATTTAATGGTATAAATCTTGAGGAACATCATAGTACTTTTCATATTTTTATTTAAATAGGTCACCAATTAAAACCAAAACCATTACAATTTTTTTGAAAAACAAATTATTATATAATAGAATTATGCGCTATATTACAAAGATAATAAAAATTAGAGAGTTATTTAACACGCATTTAGTTTTATTCACTAGCAAAGGATTAAAGCTTCATTCTTAGTAATTAAAATTTGTATGCGAAATTTGTGTGTGACCATTTTTTATAGAAGAAATTGTAGCACATGAATCGTTTTAGAATTTTAATTGTCAAAATGACACTTTATTTTGTACTTGGGCGTCTTTATTTTCAAAGCACAGAATCATTTTTACGATTAAAATTTCAAAATAACCCATGTGCCATAATTTTTTCAAAAAAAAAACAATACTTATAATCAATTGAGGAAACAGTTAAAAAAATCCATAAACACATAATCACTAGTAACATCTAAAATTGAATGCACTGTTTTAATGTCAGAAATCTCAAATTTTCTTCAAATACTATGCAATCTTTAACTTACAGAAACAGTTATTAAAAAGTAAACAGGAGTATAGCCGACATTGGAGTACAAATATGCATATATAAAAAAAAAAATCTTACGTGACTTAACTTTAAAAAAGATCTGTAAATCAATAATAGCATATTAGCATATCTTATCTGTTAGTTTCTATAAATATGATTTATCTTAAATAAAAAATTAAGATTTTCTGGAAAATACGGAATCATATTGGAATTATTATGCAATAAAAGAACTTAGATACGCGAAACATACCTTTCGTTTGTAGGGTTTTCTTAAGGAGAAAAAGAGATACTTTAGGGTTTAAACGAAATCTCAAATTTTCAAGGTGGAAACACAAAAAGTCCCTCAGTCCAGAATAGGATTCTTCGTCTCAGACGGTCAGCTTTCTTGAACTCCAACGAGAGTACGAGAGTCCGTGAAGATCCCAAACCAGTTTCGATCAAAGGTAACTCCATGGATCTTAAAAGATATATCGAAGCTTCTAAGGGTTTTTTGAACAACCACAATTCACCATGCATAGAGTTGAATTATTCACTTATCAGAGATACCATATCACAATGTCCATCGCTCCTCCTCCTCAACTCCAGACAAACGACTCTGTAATAATCGTCAAACTAAAAGGGACTAATCTCAGTCTTTGTCAACAAGATTTCCTCACGTTCCGGCAAATTCTTCATCGGTACGTAATTACATTATTGATTCTCTATGGCCTCTAGCTTTTTCTTTTTAATACACACATTCAATAGATACTGGTGGAGAGATTTCATGGGATGACAAAACTTCATAATCTCCAAAGAAACGTTGTTGGAAATTTCTGCGCTTTCGTCTGGCCCTTTTGGCTGTTCATGCGTCTTGTTTGGAGTCTGCTCAACCATCAAGCTATATCTTTTGGCTTCATCACATTACTCCCAGGTATTGGAGATACTTTATTATCTTTTGATCGTATAATTTTCTTATGTTGCAGTATTAATATAATCTTATATATATCCTCAGAGTTTTTAGATGTTTTCAGTTAGCGTTTGCATATTATGCTTATGTCGCTGATATTAAGGTGGTTAGACATCTTTGTCACATGCTATGAGGACTTGTTTAAGATACTGTGATCACTATTTTAGCTGAAAAAGTAAGGGCACAAACAATGTCTTTTCATCTTTATCATATAATATGGATTCACTTATGTATCTATGACATCGTGAATACTAGTTTATAGTCGTGCATGTGAAGAGGCTTAAGAGAATTAGTTTGATTATCTATGTTACCAAAGTGCACTTATATAATTAAACATGCTTGAGTTGAAATAGTCATGTGTGACATTTTCTCGATATCGTGTGAGTGAAGACACAATATGGGAAATAGTCACATGATGATTGTATAGTTAGTAAACAATTCTTTTGAATCTTTCAAAAATAACATGAGAGACCTCTTGATAAAAGCGACTAGGACCCTATAATTTTTTTGATGGGTTTAACAATTAAAAATAGTAACCAAGGACCGCTTCTAATGTCTTTGGACTAATGATTCTTTCATGTATCAATTTTTAACATGAATCCTGGTGGATCTTTAGATATCATATAGTGTTAGGATCAGCGTAATATCCCTGCTCGTGTGGCGCGTATGGTCAAGTGGGTTGCTCCGGAAGCATGGTGGATCCAACTGAACACAAATGGTGCCTCACACAGGAATTAAGGCTGGCCACAGCGGGTGGAGTCTTGTGTGATGAGCAAGGTAATTGGTATGGGGGATTTGCGATGAACATTGGCCGGTGTACTGTGCCATTAGCTGAGCTGTGGGGAGTATACTATGGACCGCCATTGCGTAGGAGCGTGGGGTTATGAGACTGGAGTTACAGGTTGATTTGGAGATGGTAGTGAATACGGGAATGGAGTTACAGGTTGATTCGGAGATGGTAGTGAAGTTTTTGCGGGCAGGGATCGGAATGTCTATCCACTGTCGTTCTTGGAACGACTGTGCCATAGCTTTCTTTCAAAGGATTGGATTGTCCGAGTTTCTCATATGTATAGAGAGGCTAATTGTCTAACCGACGGATTAGCAAAGTATGCATTCACTTTATCTTTAGGTTTTCATAATTTTCCTTTGGTTCTGGACTCCGTTTCTTCGATTTTGCAGGACTATGTTTCTGGTTTAGCTTGCCAACGACACCTTCAGTTGTAATTTTCTTTCAGTTCTGTAATAAAACGATGGGATGCTTCCTAGTTTTCCTACCAGAAAAAAATAGTTTGAAGTCTTATATAAAACCACAGATGTGGTGTATACAGGAGCTGTAATATTTGCCTTGTAGCATTAAAGGGGTGGTGCCAAGGAATGATACAAAGTGGAGTGGAGGGAACTGAAGTAATTGATGTGTGACAATCTTTACCTAGTAAGTTATATGCTTACCTAGGTCCTCAGAAGATAAAGAAAAGAATTGATAAGTAAAATGGGATTAATGATAAGCATAAATCAGGCCGTCAATCTATACTAGTGAGCTAACAAAAAATCGGAGAAAACTGAAATTTTTTTTATAGGGCTATTGTCGATTTTATTGGTTATATATAATAAATTTCGGATAGATTATAAACAAGATGAGTTAGTGCAATGTGCTAGAATTTTCTTAAGGTATCCATAGACGCAGTATTCATTACCTTTTCATTAGGTTATCCTCTCTTCATGCACTCCGGTTGATTATTTTTCATTCTTTCCATCTTTTTTTTTCAGTTTTCTTGCTGTTTATGCTCAAATTTTCATAGAATCTTTTTTTTAGCAAGCCTAACTTTTATAAATTGATTACACTCCATCCATAAAACAAATACTATGACAATAAAGCCAAACCGCTACAACAATGCGGGGAATAAGCACATATATAATAGAAGCAACAATCACACTTAAAGAATTACAGTTGTAGAGAAGTCCTCTAACCTCAATGCCAATAATACTAAGACATGAAGTGATGCAGTGAGAATTAGAAAACACCTTCTATAGTCTAAAACCCGAAATTAAACCAGCAACTAGTGCTGAAGTACCAATCAAGAAATCGGCTATAAATGTATAGGCGACAAAGCACCAAATAGCTGAGCCTTTATAAAAACCAGACACCAAAGCATCTGAACAAGTGGACACAATATTTTCTGCAACACAGCCACTTAACACAAGTAAAAAGTATTGAAAGAAAACAAGTTCCATAAAGAAGAAAGTCGAGAAAACAACCAGATTCAAGAGTTGAATGGACTCATCAATGACTAATTCTTCAAAATTCCACAAAGGAAGAGAAAGCCACCTGGTAATGTCATAATTAGGAGTGAAAACAAGTAGTAAAAAGTTGCACAGAGATAACTGATGAGTCACCTAAAGACACAAGAGTAGACTCCCAACCACGAGGCGAAGAAACCATGCTTAGGAAAACAACATGAGACTGGAGATGTGGAAGTGAGCCAGAACAGGAGGATGGGGTTGGGTACACACGTCTGACAAGGAAGGGTGCTGGGCTCCAAAGGTCAGCCATTGAAAATAGAATCTCACTCTGTATGGTCTGAACTTCACCAGCTGCAGCTTCTCCACATGAGAGGAGGAGCATCTTGGCTGGATAAACCTTAAATCAGCATATGGTGGAAGGGGAAACAAACTTCGAGGATAGTATAGACATCTGGTAACATCACGATTTTTGGTATATATGAAAACATATGTAAGAGAGATTAAAAGAATTGATTTTACTATCTTTTTGGTTGTACATCAAGAGTATATTCCAGAGTTAAACGTACTTCAGCTGGAGTAGTCAAAGAATGGGTGACCTATCGGATAGTCATTCGCGGTACCGTGTGAGTGAGGCAAAAACACAGAAAACGGTTATATAGTGATTGTAGAGACATTATATCATGACTTTCGAACCTCCTAGTTGATGCACTGATCGTCGGACATGGGTGGGTTGGCTCATAAGCCTAGTAAAAAGACGTGAGAGCTCATTTGTAGAAAGGGTTGGGGCGTTATAAGTCGTATCAGAGCAGGTTAGTTGTCCCAGTGCTAATTTGTGAGTCGTTCTAGGACTAGTTGCAACGAGGAGGTTGCCGAGGAATCGTAATATCCCGATTTCTAGTATACATATATAGAACATGTGTGAGAGATTAAAAAAATTGATTTGGCTACATATGTTACCATAGTGCACATACTTTTCGGTTACACATCGAGAGAGAATTGTAGAGTTAAACGTGTTTGAATTGGAGTAATGAAATAATGGAGGACCTAGTGGAAAATCATTCACAAGTACTGTATGTGAGTGAGACAAAAACACGGAAAACAATCATGTGGTGATTATAAAGAGAATATACCATAATTTTCTAACCTTCTGGTTAATGCACTGACTTTCGGACAGGAATAGATCGCCATAAACGTAATGGAAAAACATAGAAACTCACTAGTAAAAAACGGTTAGAACGTTATACATCCTTCAGGTACAGAGAGAGTTGAGCCGTGTTATGATACATCACAGATCTGGAGAGTGGAGAGGTGGGGTTGAGAGGTACAGATCCATGAAGTGAAAGAACGGATTCGACAACGGTGGCGAGTTTCGGAGGAGGAAGATGGGCAAGAGGTGTGAACACAGGTGAGAGAAATACTATGACTGTGCCATGGGTCTTAGGGAGAAGGGTGCAGAAGAACGACCCGCATAAACAGAGGACAGATTCGAGGTGAACAGAAGAGAAGGAGGTGACACTAGCGGACTCCTGCTCCACCAACGTCGGAAAACTAATTCAAATCTTAATTCACGCCCGGGAGAGAACGGCTAGAGCGAACCTTAAAGACTTTTTCCAGATACCCGAGCCATAGAAAAGTTTATAGCGTTCAATTTTTGAGATTTTTCATAACTTCCGCGTTTTGAAACATGAGTTTAAACTACTCAGTGCATTTTCTGTCAAACAATTAAAAAGGTGAACAAACACATTTGTTTCCAGCTAAAATCCAAAGCATCTCTACAAAACTGAAACTGGTATTTACACACGCTAGGGATTTAGGAAAAACATATACAATCCTAAATACGTACTTGCCTCTCTTCCCCGTTTTACTCATCAATCTTCTAAAAGACCTGAAAATTTTAAACAATTAGAGCAGTAAAAGAGACAAACATAATAATACTCTGAAGATTCAGTTTCTTATTCAGTAGCTCCATTAGTATCAACACTAAAGGTGATGTTCATGTATGCACTAGAAGACGAAGTAAGAGAGATCCAAAAAGATCACAAACCTCATATAAGATTAAGATGGGCGGTAATCTTCATATTTCCAGGATGACTTTGAACCTTCTCCAACGTCAGGGCTTAGCATCCCTTTTATCCACTGGATCCGAGCGATAAGTTCTTCCAAGTCATAAACTGCAGCTTCAGTTGAATCTGACTCGTCGATATTTAGTCGAAACTCTCCATCGCCTTCTTTCACTTGCTGCGTGGCTCTCTCTGTCTTCACTTCCACTTGCTGCGTGGCTCTCTCTGTCTTCAGCTTCTTGGCACTCTCTATTTGTTCTTTTCCAGTTTGGCTAACTTCCGGAGTTACATGATCTAATGTCAAAATGAGTGAAGTAGTTGTTTTACACAATGTGTGAAAGAAAACCAAATGAACTCTAAATCCAAACAACCATTGGAGAAAGTAGAGAATCTAACCTTCATTCTCATGTTTCACGAGCCTAGCACATTGCCTTTTTCGCCCATCCTACAACATAAACATGTCATCAAACAAAAGTCCAACCAGTTATATTCACATTCAAGAACCAATTGTAAAAGAACCAATATCATAATACGCATATCAACCAAAAAGACTACATGAGACATTCCTTATAAGATCTTAAGTTAGTCCTTCGCTCTCAACAGATTCAACAAAGATCATGGACAAATGTGAAAAGACAAATACAAATCACATATTCGTATGAATAGGAAACTAACCACCGTAGGCAATGTCCAGCCATCTTCAAGTGACCATTCCAACGATGGACGCAAGTCCTTGCACGGAGCTTTATAAGTTTCTCCTTCACCACGTGGTGGAGGCAACAGTGCAACCTGCAAAATAAGATAATTAGCAGTTCCAATTAGTCACTTTCACACTCATAGTTATAACAGCAACACAAACGGCTAAGGGACAAGAAGCAGAGCATCAACTAGAACATTATAACAGACAACTTCACAACATTAAGATCTGTTTTGCACGTACCTGTAGTGATTTATTGTTCTTTTTAGCCACAACTGTTCCTGACCAGAAACAGTCATCCCTATGCCAGTCTATCAAATCTCCTACTTTCCAAGACCCATGAACCACAACAAGAGGCTCCTTGTCACTCTTGATTTTCTGGACTTCGCTTTCACTGTAAACTGGTGGGAACGATGGTCGAACCATCATACTCTCTTCCTCCTCATCTTCAAACCTTTGGAAGACCTGTGTTTCATGTATCTCTGAAACGTATAAAATTCTCAAAGTTCAGTCCACACACATACACTAGAAAACATTGTCAAGCTATTATGATATTAGTTAGACAAAAAATAGATATGCAATGGAGGATAAAACTCACCTTCTTCTTCGTAATCAAGATACTCTAAGCTGTAGTACAATTTCTCCTCCTTGATGTATTTCTTCAATATCTAATGAACCATTTAACAAAAGAAACAAAGCTGTTAATATTGTACAGCAATACGAGCTGTTTATACCGATAATGAGAAAGCACAATACGATTAATTTCTAGATAAAAAATGGATGTTGTGTGATCTTTAATTTGGACTTAATATCTCAAATGAGAGTTATAATCTGGTATGATGCATCAGTGTGCGATGACTAAGTCTTTTATTTCTTCTTTTGACAGATAACCAACACAAAATTCGTGAATGTATGTAGTGCGCATAATGCTTTTGGCTTGTTGATCATCCTGAATCATGACCTGAATGGCGAGATTCAGTAGTCACTTCACAAATTGGCATAAACTACCAACAAAATGATAACTCGCAACTGCATGCCGAAACAAGACTAGTTCAGAGCTCTGTGACATAACGCCATCAATTGGTCTGGCCTGCCACTGATGCTGGACAAAACACAAAAGAAACTGATTGCAGAAACAGATCACTGAAAAAGACACTCTGGTTAAGTCAACAGAGATGTTGGGCCGTAAAGCAACTCTACCACCAATTGCAGAACCAGATCACTGAAGAAGACACTGGTTTCAGTCAACGGAGATGTTGGGGCTTAAAGCAACTCCACCACCAATTGCAGAAACAGATCACTGAAGAAGACACTGGTTTAAGTTAACAGAGATATTGGGAGCATGACTCCAGAACCACCCAATGCCACAAGAACTCTACTAGGAGAAGCCACTCTCTCATGTGGCATCTGCTATGGGCGTTTTTTTACAGCAGACGGGTCCCGACTTGCTACAAAATGCGTTGAACTCTTCCCACCTTTTGATGACACATCAATCAGAGCTGGCTTCCTCGTGCCTATAAATATTTAGATATCTGAAAGTGTCCATGTACTTGGTCTGTATAAATGCTCCACCCTTCCACCGGATGTGATGTTACAAAAACAATGACCAGCCATAACTTGGGACAAGTTCCAAGTGGAATTGACGGACGCACTCAGTACCAGCCTAACACTAAAAAACATCAACAGGCGGGCAAATGTTTGATGTTCCACAAGTTAAAATAGTGGATGAATACATAACTGATCTGATGTCTCTCTCGTGAGCAGAGTTTCTCTCCAAGAGAATAATCAGTCCCTTAGGAGAACAATCTTTATCCCAGAGTGTTAAGAGTCTCTCCCAGAGCAGCCTTTGGGAAAGCAATCTTTCTATCGAAGAGTCAAAGTCTCTCCCAGAGGCTGTCACTGACACAGGGAGCACAATCTCACCAGGCGAATCAGACTCAGCTCCCTCCCGGCGAGCCCGACTCAGCTCGCTCCCGGCGAGCCCGACACAGCTCGCTCCCGGCGAGCCCGACACAGCTCGCTCCCGGCCGAGGCACACAGACTCAGCTCGCTCCCGGCCGAGGCACACAGACTCAGCTCCCGGCCGAGGCACACAGACTCAGCTCCCGGCCAAGGCACACAGACTCAGCTCCCGGCCGAGGCACACAGACTCAGCTCCCGGCCGAGGCACACAGACTCAGCTCCCGGCCAAGGCACACAGACTCAGCTCCTGGCCAAAGCACACAGACTCAGCTCCCCGGGCACACAGACTCAGCCACAAAGACTCAGCTCCCGGTCAGCCACAAAGACTCAGCTCCCGGCGAGCCACAAAGACTCTTAACGAGGTAGAGACTCCCCCACGAGTAGTCTCTTTGAGGGACTTCGGGAGAAAGGTCCATACCTTAGGAAAACAGTCTTTATCCCTGAGTGTTAGAGTCACTCCCAGAACAGTTTTGGGAAAACATCTCTGAGAAGTGTCTCCCAAAGGCAAAATAATAATCTCTCCTAGATAATACGACTCCCCGGAAATCATAGTGAGGCACAGTCGCCTGGCAAGGCAAAGTCGATCCCGACAAGGCAGAGTTACTCCCGGCGAGTTAGAGACTATCGACGAGCAGGGTCTCTCTCCAAAAGAGCTCATTCTTTTTGGGTAAAATGAGTCTTTATGGTCCAAGGAAAGGTACATATTGTTCAAATTTTGAATTTTCACCTCATATTCTAATCATGCAAAGATTTCAAACCTACAACAATGTTACCAAGAAGGTATAGCAGGATGTGCATCAACAAAAAGGGGAACAAGGTGCACTATAATAGGCTCCAAATGTGCTTTTGAGAAAAAGTGTCACAGAAAGCAATCCATGTCTTGTATTTTACAAGAAGCAAACTCCAAAGATTGATGTGACTGGTCAAATTTCACTTAAATTAGCTATGTGATAGTCTTTTGGAAGATCTTATAATTGTAATATTGGTTCAAAAAAGAAGCTAGAGATTCTGTATGTGGCATGTGGCAAAGCACATGTTCTTCTTCATAAGAAGATCCACTTCCTTCAGCTTTTGAATGCATAAAGACTTTAAATATGTCTCATCCAACTTCAAATATTAACTAAGTTATCTCTTTCAAGTAGGGGCTGGTTACATTACCTTGCAACGAAACCAAGCTCCCCGAAATCCCTCTTCAAAAGATTTTACTTCAATAATCTGACCTACTTTGAAAGGTAAGTTGATTTGAGCCATCTCTTGTTCGAGGAACTGCACGGAGTTGAAATTGTACCACAAATTGAGTTGGGATGGTAAAAAAGATTCATCACAAGTTTGTGACAAAGTAACTAGTGGTTTGTGACAAAGTAACTAGTGGTTTGTGTTCAAGAAACACAGTTTTTGGAGTTCAAACCCTTAACTTAAAAGAATCAAAACCATATAGACCAAAAAGTTGAGTTAGATCATATATTTAAATAGTAAAGACTTGCTTCAAAGTTAGAAAAGAAGATCAAACCAAGAATTAAAGACCAAAATTTTGAAACTTGGACCACATATTGAATTAGTAAAATCTTGGATGATTGTTGTGGTTGTGAAATAATTTTTTTCTAACTTTTCAAACTAAACCACTACATCCAATGAAACTTGCAAACATTAGTAAACATAATCAATTTCATCATTCAAACTCTAAACACAGTATAATCAATAGTCAAACACAAAAACAGAAACTGATTTTGTCAATAACTTCAATTATTTTAAGAAAAATCAGATTATGAGTATAAAACTTTGTTTCAATACCAAGTGATTGTTCATAATGAGATGAAAAGAAATCCATTAATCAATTTGGTATCAAATCAAAGTTTTATACTCACAAACTATATAAAATCTGGATTCATCTCAAATTTTCAAAACAAAATCTCAGAAAACTCTTAAAAACCCATAGCAAAATCGATTTGGGCAAAACTCCTAGAAACACATAACAGCAGAAGCTTATCCACGAAAAAACGAAACGGGAAAGTCTGTTAGAGCTTTCTCCAACCTGATCATGGCAAGATCGATTGATTTCAGGCCAAATAGGAAGAAGAAAACGATTCCACCTTTGGAAAGCCTTAGTTTGCTGCCTTTCCCGTTTGATATAATCATTCACGAAAGAAAGTTAAAGCAGATAACAAGAATAGAGAGAAATGCACATACCTGATCGTGTGAGCGATTCAGATCTGAGAAGCAAATCCCAGAATTGTTTTTGGCGGCTGTAAACCCTAGAGACTCTAGGAGATACACACGTAATATACCGCCACGCTGGCACATATTTTCAATGCTGGGCTGGACCTTTGTTTTACGGGCCGAGTACTTCTAACAAATTCATTCATTCCTCCGAACTTATTATTTCAAGACTCTAATAGATGTTTGAGCATTTTACATAATAGACCCGATTCTGATTAGTTTGTATTCAGCCTGTTCGGGAATTCGGGATTTGTCGGGAACGAAAAATTTGGAACACAAAACTCATCCCACTAATATCCCGTTTTAGATTCGGGACAGGAATAAGATAGGACGGGACGGGAACGGAATAGAAACGACGTTCCCATTTAAAAAAAACTTATAATTGAAATATATTTATTGTATTCTTTTTATTATCGCACCATATATGTTTTAAACTTTAAATTATGAAAAATACATTAAAAATATTCTATATAAACTAACATTTTTAATTTTGGTGATTGTATTTTTGTTTAACTTTATAATTATGTTTAACTTCTAAACAATTAAAGAAAAACTTTTGTAATACATTATAATATATTTATATATTATTATATAGATAAAATATTATTTTATTTTACATATATGCATAGAATATATATAAACTACATATCTATATTTATCTTAAACGGGATTTCAGGAATTTCGGAAATTTTTGTTCCCGTCCCGTCCCATCCCGTTCCCGATTGGGAATTGAAAATTTATCCCATATGGGAATATGGAATATATATATGGGACGGGAATTCGGGAACGGGTACGGGATGAGACGGGACAGGTCAGAATGGGACGGGAATTATGCCCACCCCGCCCTACACGAAATATCAGGAACCGAAATTCAAACGGGAACTAAACAGAAAAACAGTTTCAGAACCGATCCAAAAAAACCTAAAAAGTCTGATAGTTCTTGTTTGTTGATACCCGTGGATATCAAAAAAATACTCTGAACTGAACCGATATCCAAACGGGTACCCAAATATACAAAAATATTGAAGGTATTAGTTAATTTTTTGATATTACATGTATATTTTAAGTATTTCTGTTATTTTTATTTTTAGTTTTTCGGATTTTATGGTATAATTTAGTGTTTTAGATATTTATTTTGTTTTTGTTAGATTTTGATGAATAAGTTCGGACTTTTATGGTATATTTGTGAATTTCCGGATATATTTTAAGTATTTCGGATAATAATGTCCAAACCGAACAGGAACCGAAAGGTTTTGGGTATTTAACGGTTCTCAAAATTAAGAATTGAAACTACCCGGAACCGGAAGGAACCGAACCGAACTCTACCCGAAAGATCTGGAACCGAATGGTTCTTGCCCAAAACCGAACGGAATACCCGAATGCCCAGACTAAGTTTGTATCACTCATCAATTTTTACTTCAAACTTTTGCCATAAACCAAGATTTACCGTTCTTTATTTATTAAGTAGGATGGGTAAACGTATGTTAATATAATTTTTTAATTCAAAATTTATAAATTATATTAAACAGGTTATTAGTTTTAGATTTTAAATATGTCATTTTCTAATTATTTATTTTTCTAAGTAGGACGGTGAATGCATGTCCAAATAGAAATTATTTATTTTTCTAATGTAAAATTTATAAATAATATTAAACCGGTTATTAATCTTAAATTTCAAATATATCATTTTCTAATTTTTTCTAATATAAACAAGATTTGTAGACCAAAATTGTCGATGTTAGAAAGAGATTCTTCTCGGACAAAGGACGCATCATGCTACCCCTCGACCATTAACAATGTCTTTTTACCGGTGGCCATAATGCTTTATGCTAAGAGTATTATGCATTGTGTCATTTATTATCATAGTTCATGTGGGAACTTGGGAAGACATAACTTAATGTTTTAATGAACATTTTGATACATGTTTATATAGAAGCCAAAATACAACAGATCAATAGGGTGAGAATGTTTTGGAAGATTCCATGACTGTCACATGAGGTTGTCGAGTGAGATAAGTACGTGACACAGTTTTGTATGTGTATTTATGTAGCTTTTGTAGCTAAGAAACAAAGAATATACCTAACGGCTCTTATTGTATCTTGCACCTTCATGATTAGATATGGCTGTGTTTAGCTATTAGGATGTTCTTATAAGTGGTTTTCTACCAGCCGTTCTACTTTGTTCCTCTCTTTTGTCCACAATAGTCTCTCTTTCTTTCTTTTCAGAAAAAAAGGCTCTCTTTCATCTCCATTTACCTACGTTTATCCGGTGGCCATGCATGTAATATGGATTGACCGAACCTTTACTGTTGTTGATACATGATTTTACTTGTTCCAAACTGCATTTGCATTTGCATTTATCAGTTAAATAGTTATTTCTACAAGATTAAAATTTTCTAGCCAGCAAAATTGATAAGTTACTGATCTTATTATATAAAGCTTTTTTTTTTGGTGTGGGTCTTATTATATAAAGCTTTCAGATTTGGGAAGAAGCACAAATTTTAGAAATCTCGGAGAATCAAAGAAAGATTCCACCCTGCAATCTCGTGAATAGGATAATATAGGCTAAGCAGGGCGGGTGATACCAAGTAGATGGCTTTTGGAAGGAGGGAGATGAATTCTCAGGTCAAGGGTGGCTAACCGGAACCACCAGAAATTATACAATGATGAGTGCGCGGAATATTCGTTGCAGTCTTTCGCCACTACATGCTGAATTCGAAGCCCTCATTTGGGCAATAGATTATATGGGTATATTACAATTCAAGGAAATGGTTTTCGCCATGGACTGTGCTGAGCTCGTGAAACTGGTTGCTGAACCGGAGATGTGGCCAGCCTTCGCCATTCATGTAGAGGAATTCGAATGGAGTAAGGAGACTTTCGACAACTTCTCCATTATCTACATACCTCGGTCAACTAATTCAAGGGCAGATAAACTAGTAAAAGGTGTTAGGTCGTATCCGTCAAGCATGATTCATGTTGGAGTTGACATCCCAGCCTAGCTCGGGGAAGCTTTATAGTGTTACAATTATAGTGTGCTTTGGTTTTGCTCATAAAAAAAAAAAAAAAAAAAAAACAAGATTGGGCCACGTTGCAATAAATTTTTTTAAGATTTTTGATATGTGTCATACAATATAACATATAATCATATTAAGAAAAATATATTTAAAAGTTATTATATAATTAAAAAAGGGAAAAATGCCATTTAATACCCGAACTATTTCATTCTGGCCATTATATACCTGAACTAACGACCTCGCCAAAAAATACCTCAACTATTATTGACTTGTCAAAAAATATCTGAACTATCCGTTGACTTGGCCAAATTAACACACCGTTAAGTCTTCTAACATAATCAGTAGATGGCGTTTATGAACCGTTTACTGTGGCCGTTTAATTGAAAC
>OVBB01000700.1:0-13754 GCA_900406415.1 Isatis lusitanica
CCCGACGGAAGAAATTTGGACACATTTGCTTTGGATATTATTTTTATGAAAGTAGTGTGAAAATAGGCACGATCGATGATATGAAACATAAAATGTTTAAGGTTATTGTAAAAGGAGACAGTAAACTGAGAAAGACCTTACTTAGATAATCTATGACAAGTCGTCCATCGCAGAATCTTTGGGAAGAAGTTTTGAAGTAATTTTGGCCGTTCGGAAGTTCAAGATGAACGCCAAGGCCAGCGACGAGATCACCAGTATCAGAATTGGAATCTCCAAAATTAAAAGCAGACAAATATTTGAAATCCACAGAGTTTGATTTTTGTATATATATGGTAACAAATACGAAGAGGACATGAGAGATTCTCATCTTAGTAATATTGACAGCCTCTCTATTTTCTTGTTCCAAATTGGCTTTTGTGATACATAGTTTGTATTTGTCTATATCTTTTTAAATATGTTGATGCTTTAAATTGTGGAAATAGGAAAACACCATACAAGCAAGATTGTTGCTTCGAAGCTCGCTTGCAAGGCTTACTCTCTATCTCTCTATCTATCTTATAGTATAGGAATTCACTCATACATGTAATACTAAAATTTCATGTAACCGTTACTTATATCCTAATAATTTATTAGTATCACTTTCGATTTTATAATCGGGGTAATAATTCGTAAGCGTATGTAGAGTTCTAGATGATAAAAACTTATAAATGTACGCCTTGTAAAGTACAACATAAAATCAAATTATCTTTCATCTTACACCAAATCTGTAACATCCGTCTGGTCCTCACTCGAGAACGGCATGCCACTAACCACAATATATAACTCAAGTACTCAATTCAATTACTAAACCATCTCAAGATTTCCAGAAATCCATTAATAAGTCTATCGTCTCATAACTGAAATATCAAAATAAACCATAAAAGCCAAAGTCCGAAATAATATACGAAAATACGAAATAAGCTGTAAAGCCCAAAAATAGCATCTGAACCGATAAGCGTCTACTACTCCTCAATCTCACCTGAAAAAAAAAGAGAGTAAGGGGTAAGCAACAGGAGAATCACTCAGTGAGGTATAGGATGCTAAACTCAGAAACCGCAAGTTTGACCATAACACGCCATACATAGGAAATAGACTAAAAATACACAACCACAGTACCTAAAGTACCCAGAAAACAACCAATATCCTACAGCCAGAGCCCGTGGCCAGTCTTATGGGATAGTGCCCAACCACACCGTCCGTAGACGTTTTATCGATCTGCCTGAAGTACCGAAAACCGGTCGACTAAGCTGCCAGTACCCCGCCTCAAACAACACGCGACGCAAGTACAGAAGTCTCTGTACCCCCGCAACCCTAACGTCCAACAAATCCACAAATCTTAACTCTAACAAGTTTAAAAGAATTAATTAACAATTTAATGCACATTCAATGGGTTGAAGCCTCTAACAATCCTAAATAGACTCTAGCAGAGAAGCGGAACATATTTAATACTAAATCCTATCTAAGACACTTTTTGATGAAAAGTAGGATATTCTGCAGAAAAGCCTTCACCTTAGAAAAATTGGAGTATAACTACTTCCTATGCACTCCAGATGCTAAAACGGACACTGAATCTGAAATCAGAACGAAATTTCGAGTGAGAACGGCTTTCGAACGACGAAAAACAGTTAGCGGGTCAAACTGGTCAAAGTCAACGGTCAAAGTCAACGGTTAAACCAGTCAAAGTCAACGGTCTGACCGGCCAAAGTCAAACAAACCTAAACCGATTAAACCGAACCGAATCAGACTAAACCGGACTCAAATGATTTAAACCAGAAATTGAACCAAACCGAATTGAAATTGATTTAAACCGAAAATTGAATTAAACGAGACCAAACCAAAATCGAATCGAGTTAAACCAACCGACCAAACCAAACCGGACTAAACCGGTCGACCGAGTTGACTCAGTGAGTCACCGGCGAGTCACCGGAAACCGGCGGCGGAGAGTCACGGCGGCGACGGCCGGCGGCGAACGGCAGCGGACGACGGAGGCTTACCGAAAAAGGTCACCGGTGGCGACGACGGCGGCGGGGAAGGTGGCGCGTGAGGGTCACGCGCGGCTGACTGCGGTGGTGCGTTAGGCGCGTGGGCGAGACGCGCCAATCTTTTGGCGGCGCGTGGCGGCGGTTGCTGAGGCTGAGCTTCTCGGCGTCGACTCGCCGCGTCGCTCTGAATCTGATGGTGGCCTTGGATTTTCAAGAAACGCGACGGTTAGAGAGATACAACGGTTTAAACATTCGGCCAATAAGGAAACAGATCGAAAAACCTATTCCGACATACCTTCGACACGGATCGACGGTGGAGATGGTGATATTTGAAGCTGCTGAGACAGATCGACGACTTCAGTGCTTGACGGCTCTATTTCTGCAGAGTAACTATGTTTTTTAGGTTTTGTGTTGAAAAATAAAAAAAAGGAAGCTATTTATAAGGACAAGTACCTAGGGTTTCT
This sequence comes from Isatis lusitanica, assembly GCA_900406415.1. NCBI lineage: Eukaryota > Viridiplantae > Streptophyta > Magnoliopsida > Brassicales > Brassicaceae > Isatis > Isatis lusitanica. The sequence continues at coordinate 2,486 of OVBB01000700.1, forward strand.
GGTTGGGCAACCTGACTTTGATGGGCCTCAAGTATCGGGTCGTTACAATTCTCCTGCACTAATGAGGAATTCGTCCTCGAATTCAAGTCCTGAGCTGGCTTCTCGACATCCTCGAACAGGTCTGGATAATCAGATTTCATCTGAGACTCTAACTCCCAAGTCTCCTCCTGAATGTCGTCTCTCTCCCAACTAACTCTGACCATCGGTGTCACGTTCCCCCGAACCACTCTATCTCGGCGCTCTAGAACTGATACTGGCTGACTAACTGCAGTCAAATCTCTCGAGATGTCACTAGGTGGCTGCTGAAGAATCAGCTCTGGCTCCCGAACGACTTTCCTCAGAACTGACACATGAAACACGTCGTGAAACCCATCCAACTCTGCTGAAAGAGCTAAACGATAAGCTCTGCTCCAATCTGCTCAATGAAAGGATACGGACCCATATATCTTAGCTTAAGCTTCTTCAGCTTCCGAGTCTCAAAACCTCCCTGAAATGTCCTCATCTTAAGATATACAAAGTCGCCCACCTCGAACTCTAGATCTCTTCGACGCTTATCTACATAACTCTTCTGACGATCATGAGCTTCCTTCAGCCGTCTTTTGAGCATTTCCACTTGCTCAACTGTCTCCTGAACCAATGATAGTTTTATGCCTCGGCGCTCTCCCACCTCTCTCCAACACAAAGGTGTACGGCACGATCTACCATAAAGAGCCTCATACGGTGCCATCTCAATGCTCGAATGGAAGCTGTTGTTGTACGCGAACTCCACCAAAGGTAGGTACTTAACCCACCTCCCTTCCCAGTCCAAAACACAAGCCCTGAGCATATCCTCCAGTATCTGAATAGTCATCTCTGACTGACCATCTGTCTGCGGATGATAGGCCGTACTCATATGGAACTTAGTCCCCAATGCCTTCTGAAAAGGCTCGCCAAGACGTCGATGTGAACTTCGTACCACGATTCGACACTATACTGACTAGCACTCCATGCAACCTCACAATCTCAGCGATATACTTCTGTGCTAGCTGCTCTTCTCTGTTAGTCTTCTTAATCGCTAAGAAGTGAGCTGACTTGGTGAGTCGATCAACAATAACACATATGGCATTCTTCCCGCCAACTGTCCTCGGTAATCCGGTGATGAAGTCCATAGTAACCATATCCCATTTCCACTTAGGTAGTGGAAGATCCTGCAGTAATCCACTCGGTACCTGATGCTTTGCCTTAACCAACTGGCAAGTCTGGCAACACGACACAAAGGTAGCCACATCCCTCTTCATGCCCGTCTAATGGTAATATCTTTTAAGATCCCGATACATCTTATTACTCCCTGGGTGAATGGAGAACTGAGAATGATGTGCCTGCTGGAGAATCTCCTTCCTCAACTAATTATCATCTGGCACGCAGACTCGGTTCCTGTACAGAAACATGCCTTTCTCGGCAGTCGTATAACCAAAAATCCTCTTCTCGAGCTGCTTACAAAGAGCCTCGTCCTTCCCCTGAGCACCTCGAATCCTCCACAATAAATCTGCCTGATTCAAGGCCTTGAGGCCAACTGACTCATCCTCTACAGTATCTGCACATAACCTGAGATTAGGAAGCGCATCTGTCAGCTCTTGGACCTCCTTGGTCCCAGCCACATCACTCATGCGCCTACTCAAAGCATCTGCTACCAGATTGGCCTTACCGGAATGGAAAGTAATCTCCAGATTATAATCTGCCAACAACTTAATCCATATGCGCTGCCTCAAATTAAGGTTGGCCTGAGTGAAGATGTACTTCAGACTCTGATGATCTGTGAGAATCTGCACCTGCTCACCATACAAATACGCTCTCCAGATCATCAAGGCGAAGACAACTGCTGCTAACTCCAAATCATGAGTGGGGTAATTAGCCTCGTGAGGCCTCAACTGACGCGAAGCATATGCAATGACCTTACCCTCCTGGATCAAAACACACCCCAAACCCGATCCAGACGCATCAGTGTACACTGCAAATCGTATCCATGGCCATGGAAGTACCAACACTGGCGTCTCTGTCAACAGTCTCTTTAGCTCGGCAAAACTATGCGAACAAGCATCTGTCCAGTCAAACTTGACGTCCTTGCCTGTCAACTGCGTCATCGGCTTAGCTATAATGGCAAACCCATTGACGAACTTCCGGTAGTACCCTGCCAAACCCAAGAAACCGCGGCTCGGTAGCACTCTTAGCCGTGGGCCACTCGGTAATGGATGTAATCTTCTTTGGATCTATAACGACTCCCTCTTCTGAAACCACGTGGCCTAGAAATCCAATCCGCCTTTGCCATAAACTGCACTTACTCAGCTTGGCGAAAACTGATGTGCCCTGAGCCTTTCTAGTACCATCCTCAAATGCTCTCCATGCTCCTCTCTGGTCCGAGAATAAATCAAGATATCATCGATGAAGACAATCACGCATCGGTCCAAATACTCACAAAAAACATCATTCATGAGCTTCATAAAAGCCGCTGGAGCATTCGCCAACCCAAAAGGCATCACCACAAACTCATAGTGGCCATAACGCATCTGAAATGCTGTCTTACGCACATCCTCCTCAGCTATAGCAATCTGATTATACCCTGACGCCAAATCGATCTTAGAAAACCAAGAAGCTCCCTGCAGCTGATCAAGCAACTCATCAATCCTCGGTAATGGGTACTTGTTCTTTATAGTCACCTTGTTCATGCCCTGGTAATCAATGCAAAGCCTGAAACTCCTGTCCTTTTTCTTAACAAATAGAACTGGAGCACCCCATGGTGAACTACTCGGCCTGATAAATCTCTTATATGTCAACTCCTCCAACTGCTTTTTCAGCTCAGCCATTTCTGCTGGAGCTAAGCGGTACGGTGCTCGAGAAACCGGATTCGTCCCTGGCTCCAACTCAATAATAAGATCGTCTCCTCTAGCTGGTGGTGGTCCTGTCAACGGCTCAAAAACATCCGCATACTCTGCGACGACGGATATATCACGCAACTCCTGCTCTCCATCACTCGGAACCATGGCTATGGTAGCCAAAAATCCCTCAGCTCCCTGCTCCAATAGATCCTCAGCCTGCAACATAGCAATGATGGAGACTCCCAAACCCGTCCGAATACCCTGATAGATGATCATCCCCTTTGGGCCCAGAATGCGAACTCTCGCCTTCCGGCACCCTAGTCGAACAACATGTCGCGCTAACCAATCCGTTCCCAAGATCACATCGTAGTGATTAAGCTCCATCTGAGATAGATTACTGCTTTACTCAACTCCTCCGAGTGCAACCGACACTTCTCGATGAATGCCTGAAGTTTCCAGCTTTTCGGAACCAGCTGTCGAAACCCGCTTGAGCCTCGCGTCGAATACACCCTGAAAAGACCAGCGCTTGGCTAAACTCAGAAAAACGAAGCTATCTGAAGCTCCCAAATCGAATAAAGTGAACGTTGCATCACCTCCAACCAAAACCGATCCTACACGAACATAATACTAAACGAAATGCTCCACAACAACAAAACTCGAAACCAAGGAAACTAAAGAAAAAAAGACATACCGGCTATCTGTCTGGCGACTGGTGTTGGAATCTGTCTGATAACCGGTGCATCCACTGGCTTAGCCTCACAAGCCCTGGAAACATGCCCTGTCCGACCACAGGTAAAACACCTATGGCACTCTCCAGTATGATGGCGACGACAATGCGCACAAAAAGGCAGCGCTGAAAAGTCTGGCGCCCTCCTCCGAGTCTCTGGAGCCTTCACATGCTTAGGCTGACTCGGCCTGCTGGATCTTTGCTCCTCAGCTAACCCTCACTCCTAGAAAGCGGCATTCTCGACGAGATCGACCAACCTATCGTAGTCCCGGACCGCACAACGGTTGCAGATCTCCACTCGCAAACTGTCCAGAAACTTCCTGATAAGGGCCTCCTCGGCAATGGTCACAAAGGCAAATCTGCGGAGATGGGTGAACTCTCGCTCATACTCCCGAACACTCATCGCCCCCTGCAACAGACGCTCAAAGGCATTAGCATTCTCATGCCTAGCCTCTCGAGTGAAGTACCTCCGATCAAACTCCCTCAGGAAATGCTCGAAGGTGAGAACAACCCGACCACGACTACTCTCGACGACTCCCTCCCACCAGTGTATAACGTCGTCCTTCAGGTACTGCATGCCCATATCCAACCTTAACTCATCTGGGCATCTCGTGCGGTCAAAGTTGCGAATCAGCGACCTCTTCCAGTTGTCCGGGGCAGCAACATCCACACCTCCAGCGAAGTGCTCCTTACCCATATCCCGCATCTGCTTCGTGACCACCCAATACATGGGTCTCTGCTCAGCTCCGAGAGGTGGCGGTGGTGGCGGTGGTGGCGGAAAGCGAGCACCTGCGATATCACCCTCTAGTGGTGCCTGGCGACCGGCTGCGGCTGCTTGCTCCGCATGAAGACCCATCTGACGGATAACCTCTGCTGTAGCGACACAAACAGCCTCCTGAGCAGAAATACGAGCAGTCTCCAGAGCAGCAGCCCAAACTGTCTCCTGAGCCACCTCCTCTGCAATCTGCCTCATTACATCTTGGTTGCCGTCCTGAATGACCGTCTTCGTGACTACGACATTCCCTGTAACTCCACTAGACTCAGCTGTGCGGCCACGACCTCTGCCTCTACCTCTAGTAACTCGAGTACTCCTCTTTGGTGGCATCAGAAAAAGGAGGAAAAACTGGTTAGAATCTGCTGAAGGACGGAATCGAGATAAATGAATAGTAGATTAATACTAGATGGGTGCAATTTTTTTTTTTTAAAAACCCCCCAAATCCCAGAAAATTGAAACCCTTTGAAAACCGAATTTTTTTTCTTTCTTTTTTTTTTCTTTTTTTTTAATCCGCTTCTCGGTCAGAACCGAGACAGCTAAAACCTAGGCTTTGATACCAAAATGTAATACCCGTCTTATCCTCACTCGAGAACGGTGTACCACTAACCACAATATATAACTCAAGTACTCCATTACTAAACCACGTCTAGATTATCGGAAATCCATAAATAAGTCTATCGTCTCATAACTGAAATATCGTAGTAAACCATCAAAGCCAAATTCCGAAATAAAATACGAAAATACGAAATAAACCGTAAATCCCAAAAGTAGCACCCGATCCGATAAGCGTCTACTACTCCTCAATCTACCCTGAAAAAGGAAAGAATAAGGGGTGAGCAATAGTGGAGTCACTCAGTGAGGTATGGGATGCTAAACTCATAACACGCCATACATAGGAAATCGACTAAACATGCACAACCATGGTACCTATAGTACCCAGAAAACAACCAATATCCTACGGCCAGAGCTTGTGGCCAGTCTTATGCGATACTGCTCAACCACACCGTCCGTAGACGTTTTATCGATCTGCCTGAGGTACCGACAACCGGTCGACTAAGCTGCCAGTACCCCCGCCTCAAACAACACGCGACGCAAGTACAAAAGTCACGTCTCTGTACCCCTGCAACCCTAACGTCCAACAAATCCACTAATCCTAACACTAACAAGTTTAAAAGAATCAATTAACAATTTAATGCACATTCAATAGGTTGAATGCTCTAAATTCCTAATTCTGATTTACAAACAATCTTAAATAGACTCTAGCAGAGAAACGGAACACATTTAATACTAAATCCTATCTAAGGCGTTTTTTGATGAAAAGTACGATATTATGCGGAAAAGCCCTCACCTTAGCAAAATTGGAGTATAACTGTTTCCTCTGCACTCCAGATGCTAAAATGGAGGCTCAATCTGAAATCAGAACGAAATTTCGAGTGAGAACGGCTTTCGAACGATGAAAAACGGTTATCGGGTCAAACTGGTCAAAGTCAATGGTCAACGGTCAAAGTCAATGGTCAATGGTCCACGGTCAAAGTCAATGGTCAATGGTCAACGGTCAAACCAGTCAAAATCAAAAGTCTGACTGGTCAAAGTCAAACCGAACCTAAACCGATTAAACCGAACCGAACCAGACTAAACCGGACTGAATTGATTTAAACCAGAAAATGAATCAAACCGAATTGAAATTGATTTAAACCGGAAATTGAATTAAACCGGACCAAACCAAAATCAAATCGAATTAAACCAACCGACCAAACCAAACCGGACTACTGGTCGACCGAGTTAACTCAGGGAGTCACCGGCAACTCACCGAGTCACGGCGAGTTATTGGTAACCGGCGGAGGCTTACCGGTAAAGGGCACCGGCGGCGCGGCGGCAACGGCGGTGGAGACGGTGGCGCATGAGGGTCACGCGCGGCTGACTGCGGTGGCGCGTGAGGCGTGTGGGCGAGACGCGCCGATCTTCTTGCGGCGCGTGGCGGTGTGTGCGGTGGTTGCTGAGGCTGAGCGTCTCGGAGTCGACTTGTCTCGTCGCTATGAATCCGATGGTGGCCTTGGATTTTCATGAAACGCAATGGTTAGAGAGATACGACGGTTTAAACATTCAGCCAATAAGGAAACAGATCGGAAAAGCTATTCCGACATACCTTCAACGCGGATCGATGGTGGAGATGGTGATCTACGAAGCTGCTGAGACAGATAGATGACTTTTGTGCTTGACAGCTCTATTACTGCAGAGTAACGACGCTTTTTAGGTTTTGTGTTGAAAAAGAAAAGAAATGAGGCTATTTATAAGGACAAGTACCTAGGATTTCGGGCTGGGCAATTGGGTTTTGCTGTGACTGAAGTATCGGGTCATTACAAAATCAATATTCCTTCGGTTATTTCAATAATAATTTTTTTTGATGTTTTCACACACATTAACAAAATATATTTACTATTTGATAACAAAATGTATCATTTTTATTAATAATATTCAATAACTTTAATCTAATAGTTACTCAATAAATCTAACTATTTTCTTGAAATTTACAATTTTTCATTAGTAATCAATAAAAATGCATGAAATTTACTTACCTTTTTGTTTATTAAAAAAAGTTTTTTTTCGTTATAAAGTTTTATTTTTAAAAAATGAAGGGATTAAGTATTAGTGATACTTACCTTTGTTTTTCCATAAATCCTTCAAACTCAACTTTATACTATTTTTAGCAGAAATTTTAATAATTTGTAATTAAAAAATATTGAAGGTCAAAATTTTCTTGACAAAGCCCCACTTACTCCTTAACAAAAGAATTAGGCGGGTTGAGTTCACAAAAAAAATTTCCGGGTTAAATATAAAAGAATTTAGTGGGTTGAGTTCATACAGGAAATGGGCGGCCTAAGTTCAAACAAGAAATGGGTGGCCTAAGTTCAAACAAGAAATGGGTGGACTAAAGGTCTAACTCGGAACCGCTCGATTCGGAACACTGTTTATTCGCAATTTCCTGTAAAAACACTGTTCACGAAAACAATGTTCACGAATCGAACTAAAAGACCAAAAATCGGCTTAGTCGTAACTCGGACATGAAACACTGTTCACGAAACACTGTTAAGGAAACACTATTCACGAAACTGTTCATATACCGACCAAAACCGGAGAAAGAATCCAATCACGACGGAAAATCAAGATTAAAGCGGACCGAGTCGAACCGGAGGCAAACTAGACCGAGACTGGACTGGACAGCAATCTTTTTGGAAACTGGGCAGCGGATCAGGCCCAAAATCTACTAAGGTCGGCGGTTGGAAGAAGGGAGCAAAGTCCAAATCGCTTAGAAGTGTTTTCAGCACCGTAGGTTGCCTAGTTTATATATACATGCTTGTACTAGGAAGAAGATCATCCAATTCCGAATATAAGAGATTTCGCATTATAAGACTCTAAGCATTTGCGAATTTTGTTGTACTTTGACAAAAAAATCAATTAATAAAAATTGTCTTTTCAATTTTGATCATCGAGTTCTCATAAAATAGGATTTTCGGATCCTCATAAAATATAAGTTTTGATTATGTTAGTTTCGACTCTCACAGCGACTTTGTAACAAGCAGAGAAAAATTGTCAAATCTCCTCCGAGAAAAGATAATGACCTGGCCATGCAAGGAGCAGGTTGTCACTTCCTCGCACGAGAAGATGGTGACCTGGTTTTTCAAGAGGCAGGTCACCAAATTCGCCTCACACAAGATGGCGACCTAAAAACATGCCATGGAAATTGGCGACGCCGATCTTTTGTACATGCATTTTTATTATCTTGACCGAACCGGCGAGCAGAAAGTTTGGTATAGCGTTACTCGGTTTCGGAACAGTGCTCACGACACTATTCACTAGATATTGTTCACGAACCTGGTACAAAGCCGTTAAGCTGAAGGATTGATCTAGCATTCCTCGGGCTCGTAACATTGTTCACGATACTGTTTATAAAAACACTATTCGTGGAACACTGTTCATGAACCGACCACAAGACCAGGAAAGTAGTCTAAAGGAGACGACATACCAGAATCAAATCGGACCGGACCAAGCCGGAGACAAGAAAAACTATGGCGTGCTGAGAAGTTGGGCCGCAGATCAAGCCAGATCCCGTCAAAGTTAGTGGATTCTTAAACTTCACAGCATCCCACATCAGTAGCAGCTCTTTTCAGCACTCCAAGGAATTGGGTATATATATAGGATAACATGTAGTACGTATTACCGATTTATGGGAATCTAATGTTATGTTTGTAGTTCTACACAAGTACATGGTTTGTTTGATGTTACTTTCCTGTATTCAGAACTCAAAGAAGTTGAACAAAAGAGAAAATATTTTAAGTATTAGCACTTTAGATATGAATGTGAGAAAGTGAGAATGAAGAAAAGAGATAATCATGTTTGATATTCCAAAATTTTGGCTGAAAATAGGTATTAATAAGGTATTTTGGGCTTCAAATGAATCAGTTGTGTCAGCCTCTCTTTCTATTGGGCCTGATGTCGTCGTCATCCGTAGAGGTTTTCTTCTTCTCGGTAGGACGACTAGTGCTCAGATCTGAACATTACATTGACAAGCCCCACCCCGTTCAAATGACTACACTTGCCACCGATGTGACTTCATTGTGCCCGATATACGACTCACTCTCTCCACTGTTGTAGTGGCAGTTTTGCTTTCCCTGGATCTGACAGCAATTCCCGCTAATCTCTGGATCTCACCATCTAAGGTGTTTCTAGAGTTTCCTTCACTGAGGTACGTTTTAGCTCCCACGACTCCTTTGGATCTCCATCAGCTCTATCTCAACGTTCTTCAACCCGCTGCCACACCTTCTCCAACCCTGCATATCAACACCACTGGTCTCATAGCAGCTGTGGCGAGCTCCCCTGTCTGTTCAGAGATGACATCTATTTTTTTCTCAGGCAAAAGTTTTGCTTCCCACCATCGAGATCTCTCACGTCCCGAACATTCTCCCATCACTGGAGCAGTATCTCCTACATGGGCCTGGATCATATTTTCATTGGGCTTTGGCCTAAATCTCAGCTCATTTGCAAATTTAGTTGGTCTCTTTCATCCAGCCCTTCATCACATCAACATGCACTCAATTTCTCAATTTTATTATTACTAGGGATCAATACATATAACTTAGTTTTAAATCGGACTTGGTTCATGCATTATTCTCGGTGGTCGAGATCTTTTTCTTCTAATGTTATCTACGAATTTGGAGCCTCACAGCTGCTCTTGTCGGCCAACATTCTCTAGCAAGTTCATTGGCCTGAGACTTGGTGTTCCACCAAGTAGCTTTTTAGCTACATCCAGCTGCTTAACGGGTATTTCATTCTTGGCACACAATATGCATTTTGCTAGAAAAGTGTACTCAATTACGGTGAGTCTTTTACCAACAACGATGGTGCTTTCTACCCAATTTCCAACCCTTTGATTTGGGGGTATCAACGTCGGTTCACAATCTGACCATCAAATGCTCTTTGGAACAATTGTTTTAGGGTTCAATTGAAACTTCTTTCTGTTTTTCTTTGTGATCCCGAAAGCATCGCGCTTTAACAACTTTATCATTCGTTCTGTTGTACGATTTTTCTTTTATAGTCTTGTCATTAAGCAGGTATCAGGTTGTAACCGTTTAAGTTTAATATAATTATGTGTTCAAATAAAAAATAATAGAAATATTNTCTGACCATCAAATGCTCTTTGGAACAATTGTTTTAGGGTTCAATTGAAGCTTCTTTCTGTTTTTCTTTGTGATCCCGAAAGCATCGCGCTTTAACAACTTTATCATTCGTTCTGTTGTACGATTTTTCTTTTATAGTCTCGTCATTAAGCCGTTTAAGTTTAATATAATTATGTGTTCAAATAAAAAATAATAGAAATATTAAAAATATCAGATTGAGTTTATGAGAGATCAAAAATGGAATTGATATCCAAACTATATCAGAAAGATCTTAGATTAGTGAAGTTTTCTTAGGAATTTAGATCTCACGAAACGAAACTAGCATATATCTATGTGAAAGAAGATAAAAATTAACATGGTGTCTGAAATAGGATTATTAGTCACCAAGCCTGTGTTTTTTAATTAGATTAAACCATTGTTTGTCTCTCTACAAGTCACTTTTTTTGCTTGAGCAAGAAATATTTTGTTACTAGGTAAGAACCTGCGCATGGCGCAGGGTAAAATAATTATTAAAATACTACAAGTCAAAATAATTTTAAAATTTATAATTTTTAGGTTTTTTATAAAATATTACAAACATAAATATGTAGTAGATAATGTTTATTTTTAATATATTGATGAGCTAAAACTAATAAAATATTTAATATACTATAATATAATATAAAAGGGATTAAAATTTTCAGAAAAAGGAAAAAACATTAATTGATATTTTTGTATTACAATTTTCTGAATGTGTCAACTTATCTAATTTGAATACAATTTAATGAGGTTTATTCAATATTTAACGATGATTTTTATTATATATAATATTACATCAAGTTTAAATATATGGTCTAAATTTAAAACAAATTATAATTCAAAGTAAACAAATGTTTTTTATGAATGAACAAATACTTTTTATGAATAAAAAAATATTTTAAATAATAAAAAAATGCATAAATGAATTCATTGATATTATACATATAGTTTCCTACTCATATGATTAGTGATCATTTGGATCTTCAGTGAATCGGTGGATCACACACTTGTTGGAGACAGGACACACCTGACTATTTAGAAAGTAAACAAGTGTTGAAAGAGTGAAGTCTGGGGACAACGGTAAACGTGAGGAATGGGATCTCCAAAGCTACCCGCACTACTAAACGCAAGCAAGGGACATGCCAAAGACCTACCTTTCCAACAAAGTCCAAGACGAGGATTTTTAATTGACGATGCGTTCCGTCGTCAGCAAGCGGTGGCC
>OVBB01000701.1:0-19415 GCA_900406415.1 Isatis lusitanica
GTTCCGTTTGATCCTGATCTTGGATTCTCGTTTTGTTAATCTTCGAGGAGGAGATTTTGACCCCAACAGAGGCAGAGATGCAAAAAGCTATAAGGGGGCGCTTACTCATGGGAGACGTGGTAGTCAGATGTAAGAGAAGGAAAGCTTATCACGGAGAAACGAAATTCAGTATAAAGGTAAGGGGGAAGTGTATGAGGATAAGTTCTACACTAGATCAACTAATGCTAAACGAAATAAGTCAGCTAGTGCTTCGCGTCTCAATCATTGGGAGAAAAAATGATCTTCCTCTTCGGGCACAACACAAAGATCTCCGAGAACGTCCACTCAAAAAACAATGGCAATGATCAATGATTTGGGGGCTCTTTCACATCCTGATGCAGGTAACAGTTTGTCTGCTCAGGAAAAAATTATGTTACAGGCCTTTCAGACCAAGAATAGTGAGGTTTCCTCATTACTGACAGAGTCTTCATCTAAGGTACGAAAGGAATTAGTGTATTCTGCGGAATCAATGGCTATGGAGGTTCCTCAGAATACATATGCTCATCAGGAGGCAACAGACTTGGCCCTGGAGGTCACGGGTATTGATATTGCTTCAACATGGGAGGTGGAACCAATGGCTACGGAAACCGTGGGCGAGCAGGCGGAAGAGTTAAGGAGTTCGGTGAAGGTTCATGAGGATCAGGTTTCACGGGGCAGTCATATAGCAGTAGAGGAGGTGCACAGGGAGACTCTTGAGGAGGAGAACATTGAAAAGGAGGATGTGGATAAGAAACAAGGAATTCAGAAGAAACAGTTACCGGGGCCGGTGGTTTTTGTTGGACGTAATACTAAGAAGAGATTGGTCCAAGGGATGATCTCACCACGTATGAAGCCTACTGGAAAAATTGGGGCTCGTGCTGATAAGGACATTGATGCTGATAATGTCGATTAAAGTTTGTTTTGATTGTTTTGAAGGTTTTCAGGTGTGGTGGTTTTCGTTTGTTTTGGATTTTGGCTTAATAATTTGCAGGTAAAGGAGTCGAATGATATGGGCTTCTCAGGATCTTCTTGCCCTGGTCCCTGCTTGTCATTTCTTTGGGTTTTTTGTCCTCTGTTGTTTATCTAGTTTTTAGGTATTTTCCCTTATTATCTTTTTCCGCTTTCAATAAATACCATCCTCATATTGTTTTGTTGGATTATAATTCGATTGAAGCGCAAGTCATAATGAAATGTTGGTCTCGTATATTGGGGTTTGTTTAATAGCTTTGGTCTTGTACGAGAGACTGCTGTTCTCATTTTTCAGAGCTATATCGATCATTAAAACTCTGTTTTGTGACTGTTGGTATACTTTCTTTGATTATACTCCTCATAATGGTAGGGATGGTACTCACAATTCAGCGATCAATTTTTGGTCTAGTGGAGTTCTTAGTGTAAAGTATTGGAAAATAGGAATTGGGCTCGAAAACTGTCAATCATCTCAACTATATTTTAGTTCTTCTAGGTCTCGTGTTACTATGTTGGGGTTCTGCGGCAAAGGGTTTAGGATCTTGCTCAATTTCCTTTGCGTGTTAAGACTGGTGGAGTGGTTTAGTATTTTCGTGACAAGTTTTTTTATATATCAATGGGTTATGATGTCTGATTTTTACGGTGGTGTGATTCTGAGTTTGTTACAGACATTATTTAAATTGGAGTTGGGTACTTATTTGATTTCCGATGGGATTTTTTCCACAGAATCTGCAGGAACTCTATTGCAGACTGGTCAAAGAATTTTTGAGCGCCATGATTTTTCGGACAAAGTGATATGGGGTTTTTTGAGGTTTACAATGGCTCGTCTCTTTGGTCTCAATGGTCCTACCTTTCAGATGGTTGAAGAATTGGGGCTGTCTGCGTTGAGCAATTGGATTAAGGGTACGAATGCATATGCCTCTAGGTTTACAGAAGCTTCATGTCTTTTGAAACTGGTATGGCGTTTGTCGGTTATGTGTGACATGGAATGTCATAGCTTTAAAGTGGTTACGTGCAGTGCTCATCACCATGGTCTAGGCTCTATTGTGGGTTTTTTCAATAAGGTTTATGGATTACGATATTTACTTGAGATATTAAGGAGAAATTTCAGTAAAATTGAATCTAATCCGGATGTATTGGTTTTTATATGGCGTGGCCATCTCGTAGAAGGCATGGTCAAATATTATGATGGTACCTCAAATGGAGACCAATGGTGTATGATGTACCTTTTTATGCAATATCTTTTTGCTGTAGAGAAACTGCAAAGGAGAAGCAGAGCTCAGACTTTTTTGGTAATTAAAATTAAAGTGATATGGCATTTTATACGTTTTCTGAAGCTTCAGGAACGAGATGCTTACATGGAGAGGTGGTCTTTATGGATTATTGTGGATATGAAATATTTAAATTGGGCTTGGATGATTCCTTCCCAAGACATTGGGCTTAGATTTGGTCGGTGGAATATACATTATTTTTTGGTGGAATCTTTTGATGGGCATGTTGCTCTTCTTTTTTGGATATGGTGGCTACTTTATTTATGGGGGTACGACAAAATAATGATTACTCACATCTTAGGATCCTCACAGAGTGGAGAGGTTTTTTCAGTTTTGTCCTTTAAGACGAACATATTGGGTTCCTCTATATGGTCGGGAGTATATTCTTTCCTCTGGAGGACAATAATTTTTGTACGCTCAAATCACGGATTGGGGAAAGACAAGTACAGAAACGAGTACGGAGACGTGTATGGAGCCTCTAAATTTTGGACTCATTCTTTGTTTTTAGGTCATGTCTCTGCCGGCGTTCTCGTGTACCAGCTGATGGTTTACTTGGTAAAGGATTGCTTTTTGAGATTATTTTTCAGTAAAGGAGGTTTCTTCAAATTCTGGTTTTATTTACAGACTTTCTTCAAGACTCTGGAAAGTCAGATCTCTTTAAATCTAGACTTGGTTTTTAATTTACCAAAATTGTTAGTATGCGGATTTTGATTTGGAACTGTCAAGGTTTGGGTAGCAAATGGACAATAAGCTACTTAAGAGAGGCATGGTACAAACATAAACCAGAGTTCTTGTTCTTATCGGAGACGAAACAGGAACTTGGTTTTATGCAACAATTTAAAGGACATTTTGGTTATGATAATTTATTTACAATAGAACCCAGGGGGGCAAGTGGAGGTCTGACACTATTTTATAATGATCATTTTAAGGTGGATATCATTCATGCGGATAACCGAATTATTGATGTTGAGGCCGAATACCAAGGGCGGAAGATCTTTATGTCATTTGTGTATGGGGATCCAGTGCAGAAATTTCGCAACCGTGTTTGGGAGATGATTACGCGGATTGGCATTGCTCGCACAGGACCGTGGTTTGTTATTGGAGATCTAAACGAGATTACCGGTAATCATGAGAAGAAGGGTGGGACGTTACGACATGTATCCACCTTTGTAGATTTCAATAACATGTTAGAGAATTGCGGTTTGTTGGATTTTCCCTCTCTTGGGAATACGCTATCATGGCGTGGAAGGAGAAGGGGCTAGATTATCCGCTGCCGCTTAGATAGGGCTATTGCAAATGCGAAATGGCACACACTATTCTCATGTTCTTTTGTGGAATACGTGGGGATGGTCGTGTCGGATCATCGACCTCTGGTGGCAACTATTGCGGATAAGAGAGTTCGACATATAATGGCGTTTTGTTTTGACAAACGATGGATTGGCAAGGATGGTTTAATGGAGACTATTTCACAAGGTTAGGGACGGAATGATCCGGATATTGGGCTGGTGGAACGGATAAATAGATGTCGGTATGAAATTTTGGTATGGCGCAAAGAGAACCCACCAATGGGAAAGGAACGGATCATGGAGCTTCAAAAGGCATTAGAGGAGATCCAAAATGATGACAATAGGTCGGAGGATGAGGTAATGGATATTTCGAGGAAACTTAAAGAAGCGTATAGAGAGGAGGAGATATATTGGCAGCAAAAAAGTCGAAATATGTGGCATACGTTAGGGGACAAGAATACAAAGTTCATCATGCTTTGACCAAACAGCGAAGAACTCAGAATGGCATAGTAGGATTACATAATTCAGCAGGGGATTGGGTTACGACATATGCAGGAATTGAGGATATTGCGGTTCGATATTTCGATGAATTATTTACCTCGCCGGCCATCTATCACGATGGGGGAATTGAGGAACCTTTTTTACAGGAAGTTCCGGTCTCTATCACGGATGATATGAATAAAGCACTCACAACGGAGGAAGAGATTAGATAGGCACTCTTCTTGATGCATCCGGAGAAAGCACCTGGGCCGGATGGGATGACAGCGCTCTTCTTTAAACATGCTTGGCCACTTATTAAACATGATATTTTAGGATTAGTGAATGATTTTTTCACGACGGGTTCTTTTAATACATGGTTGAACCAGACGAATTTATGTCTGATTCCAAAGATTGGTCGACCAAGTCGGATGATGGAGCTTAGACCAATCAGTCTATGAAACGTAGGGTACAAAATTATTTCCAAGGTTATGTGTCAGAGATTAAAACGGTTACTACCAGGGTTGGTATCAGAGACACAATCTGCATTCGTAGCAGGACGATTGATATCAGATGATATACTTATAGCACAGGAAATGTTCCACGGGTTAAGGAAAAATCCATTATGTAAGGATACATTTATGGCAATAAAAACGGATATGAGCAAGGCATATGATCGAGTAGAGTGGCTCTTTATTGAAAAATTGCTTCTTCGAATGGGTTTCTCTAGTGTCTGGGTTTCATGGGTGATGTATTGCATTACTTCGGTTAATTATAGGGTGCTAATTAATGGTCAACCTAAGGGACATATTATCCCTCACCGAGGCTTGAGGCAAGGAGACCCGTTGTCTCCTTATCTGTTTATTTTATGCACGGAGGCTCTAATAGCTAATATTAAGAAGGCAGAACAGCAGAAGCAGATAACAGGACTAAAAATTGCTCGTGGAAGCCCACCGATATCACATCTTCTTTTTGCGGACGATAGCCTCTTTTTCTGTAGAGCCACAAAAGAGGAATGTCAGGTGTTTTGCGGCTTTTAAAGGATTATGAGCAGATATCGGGACAACAAATTAATGTTGAAAAATCATCTCTTCAATTTGGACATAAGATTGATCAGGAGGTTAGAGAGGAACTTCAAAAATGTTTGGGTATCTATAACCTGGGAGGAATGGGCTCGTACTTAGGGATCCCAGAAAGTATAAGGGGGGCTAAGACCCAAATTTTCGGATTTCTCCACGAAAGAATGCATAATCAAGTGAATGGGTGGACAGTACAGTTTTTATCAAAATGAGGTAAGGAAGTTCTTATTAAATTGGTGGCAACGGCTTTACCGACACATGTTTTCGGCTCCGATGGGGGTTACCAAGAAGTTAACCAGCACGATTGCGAGATTTTGGTGGAGCACGGGAGGTACTAGCCAAGGAATGCATTGGCAAGCTTGAGATAAACTATGTCGCACCCATTGTGATGGGGGACTTGGTTTTAGGGTCATAAAGGATTTTAATACGGTGTTACTAGCAAAAAAACTATGGCGGCTCATTGATCATCCAACATCCTTATTTGCTAGGGTATTTAAAAGTCAATACTATCGGAAATCGGATCCACTGGATCCAATTAGAACATACTCTCCGTCATATGGATGGAGGAGTATTGTCTCAGCTAGATCTCTGGTTGGTAAATGACTAATCAAAAGGATAGAATCAGGAACATCCACGTCTGTATGGCATGATCCATGGTTGCATGCCCCTTGCCCGAGACCAGCAACTTGCCAATTTAACACCTACCCGGAACTGAAGGTTAGTGATTTGATAGATACATCCTCTAGATCGTGGAATCTTCCACTGATAGAAGCAGTTATCTCCCCACAAGATGCGACTATTATTCAGCAATTACCCATTAATAGGATACAGAAGCAAGACCACGATGGGTGGCACTTCACAAAAACTGGAAAATACACCGTAAAATCCGGGTATGAAGTTGAGAGGATGTTTCCTGATGGCGAGGGATTATTGCCTCAATATAGTCCTCATATAAACAAATTATTAGCTCAGACGTGGAAGGTTAATTTCCCACCTAAACTACAGCATTATATGTGGCAGGTATTATCTGGTTGTGTACCTGTTAGGAAGAATCTGAGGGCAAGAGGAATTGTATGTGATACGCGATGTATGAGATGTGGTGCAGACGAGGAGTCTATGTGCTCTTTGAATGTCCACCGGCAGTTCAAACATAGGCTTTATCAAAGGTACCCACCAACAACGCTTTCTTCCCGGGGGAATCGATATTCGGGAACATGGATTATCTGTTTTCAAGACTTCCGCCAAGAATAGAGGAAACATACTTTCCATGGATCTTATGGTACATATGGAAGAGCAGGAATGAATTTATTTTTACAAACAAAGACCGCAATCCTCAAGATATCCTTGTGATGGCAGTAATGGAGGGACGTCTCTAAGAAGAGGCATATGCACTCAAAATGTCTGAAGAAGGTAGAAGCCCGGGGGGTGCGGGCTATTACGATTCCGGTGAATCCGATCCTTCCGGGGGGTTGGTGGTGGTTCATGGATGGAACTTGGAAAGATACAGATATGTTCTCAGGACAGGGCTGGGTATGTAAATACTTGGGCCAACCGGTAACCATGGTGGGTATGAGAAATATATGACATAAACTTGTAATTTTGATTTATATATTAAAAGTGCTTTTAAAAAAAAAGAATATATACTTTATTATTATATAATAGTCTTGTAATATAATACTAATAAAGTAAAAGTATTTATAGGTTTTATGTTAAATATATATTTTGCATTGTAAAAGTAAAGCATTATGAATATATATAGAGAGAATTATTAGACTAACATGAATTTCTTATGTAATTACTAGATTAACATATTGAAAATCAAGTTTACTAATCTAACATAAATCTTTTGTGTAAAAGACATAAAAAACCAACATTTTAAAACTATCTACAAATATTTTCAAACTTATCTACAAAACAAATTCTAACACCAAAACATATTACTTCTAAAAAGTTACAATCAATTTAAACAATATTTTCAACCTTATCTACAAAACAAATTCTAACACCAAAAGAAAAAAAAATTAAACCCTCATCTGATTTGGTTAAAAAAAACATAATTAATAAGAATAAAATATTAAATATTTTATG
Source organism: Isatis lusitanica (assembly GCA_900406415.1). Lineage (NCBI taxonomy): Eukaryota > Viridiplantae > Streptophyta > Magnoliopsida > Brassicales > Brassicaceae > Isatis > Isatis lusitanica. The sequence goes on from OVBB01000701.1 coordinate 7,186, forward strand.
TGAAAACAAATATACTTTTAACCAAAACTTTAAGAAAAAAAGGGTTCACGAATTTTTTTATTATTATTTTAAATATTATGGAACACAAATTTTACAATGAATTTTTTATTAGAAATTTTAAAGTAGGGAAAACGAATTAAAATGAATTTTAGTTACTTACAATTATTTAAAATTGTTATGCACATTAAGGAACACAAATTTAATAAAAAGAAATTGATTTAAAATTTTAAAAATAAGGAAAGTGAATAAATCAAATTATTAATTACCTACAATTAAGGAAACAAATATTTAGTTAACTACAATTAAGGAAATCGAATTTACAAAAAAAAACATTCAGTTACCACGGTAAAAAACATATTGTGACTTTTTTGAAAAAAATAATATCAAATTTGATAAAAACCTGCCGAAAAAAACTTGTCATAACATATAGAAATGAGAAAGAGTCAATTTAATAATAAATAAGTATGTCATAACATGTCTTAGATGTTAGTTTAAAGTTTTAGATGTGTATATCTATATTCATAGGAAGTCTAAAAAAGTTAACATGATATGAACTCACATATGTTATTTATGTCTTTTTTTTGTATTGGATGGCTTCGATCGCTGCATCAATCATTGCAGTACCAGAAAGTACATCTATCCGACAATATACCATCTGTTCAAAGTTATTAAAAGGATATGAAAATGATGATGGATGATGAGCTTATTAATGTGGAAAGAGAAAGAAGAAGATGGATGAGAGATATAGCAGAGTTGCGTGTGAGGGTATATTCGGACCAAAATGAGGTAAAATATTATCGTTGTTTGGGCCCAAAAAATATTTTATCAAAAAACTAATTTGGATCCAAAATTTTATCATCTACCTAATTGTCTCAATAATATACCAGGGACGTGATACACGAGCTAATAATAATGTCATGTGTTTAGAAATAAGGAGAACGGGCCTGGGCTTAAAGACTTCGGGCCGTATAATCTTGACATATAATTCACAAATTCATCATATTAACGTCGACCTATGAAACGTGGTACTCAAAGTGGTAACTGGCAACAGTTTACTTCTATTGACTTCCGACTTTGCGAGTAACGATAATGAAGGATGGAAAAATGAACAGTTGATACTTTGATCAGAGTTATTAACAACAGCTGATGTAGTGGTTGATTTCCGAAACAAATAGATTCCATTAGCAGAATTTTATAAGAAAAAATTTCTTTTATCAAGCCGTAAACTTTAATATTAACTAATAATGGTAGATATAGAAGAAAATAAGCTTATTTCGAGTCTTGAGCTGCCCAAAAGAAGCGGAAATCAAAGGAGGATGATGAGGCCATCGGGCCGGAACAAGACCAGGCACCCGTACCAGCAGTTAGAGAAGCTCCCATGACACGGTCTAGGACTAGGATATTCAGAGAAGGCTTTAACTTAGCTGTACAAGACATCCTAGAAACTTTCAACCCTGAAGAGCTCAGACCAACCCAACCGCAAGATAGCCATGGTAAGTTATTTTGATGACAAGAACCGACCAAAATGCATTGAAGCATCAGATGGAGAGCATCATACAAGGACTTCAAGAACTTAAGATTGAAGGCCTGAAAGAAGACTTCATGGAAGAAGGACCGAACCAAGACCAAATCAAATCACTTCATTCGTGGACCAAGCCTCGACCAAATCAGGTATTCTCAATTTATACAATCTGTGCGGGTAATGAAGACCCGCCAAATGGTTAAGTCCACTCATGCAAGCTCGGAGGTGCCAAGATCAAGCCATACCAAGTCTTTCTTTATTTTCGTTTAGTTAGTTTCCTTTTTTTGTTTACCTCGGCCTTAAGCCACAAATGTTAGTTTGCGTTTCATTCCTTTTATTTCCTTGAGTCCTATCGCTTTAAGTCTTTCCTTTTCTTGTTTTAGTCGACCATTAGGTCAAGCTGAAGAGCATATTAATAAGGCTCCCCTGCAGAATTGTAGACACAACTCTTTACCCTCAATCAATAAACGCAGTTCTTGTCTAAAGCTGAAGCCGTTGCTTGCTTAGAAACCTTTGTTCTTGTTCTTCGTGTGGAATCACTTAGAGCTAGAGCCGTGAGCAGTATCAGAGACCATCCATCATCTCTGTGGTGCCCTTCGATCCACTTCACAACTCATTCAACCAATCCAACAAGAGAGAGCGTGATAGCCAACTTGTTTGATCCCATCCCTCAAGGCGTGTTCATCAAGCCGTGAGTCCACCCATTTGCCAGTCCATTGAACCATAAGAGAGAGCGTGAAAGCCAGTTTTTGTTTCCCATCCCATCTTCTATCCAAATATCCAAGCCTTAGACCGAGGTTCATATGATCTGGTATCAGAGCCGAAGGTCCACAAACCTTTGGTTCTTTCTTTTCCTTTCCTTTTGTTTCTTTGGTTCTCGTTTGATTTATGTTTGTTCTTAGTAAAAAAAAAACCATAAAAACGAATCCATTGCGTTGTTTTTTGTTTATTCTGTTTAGTTAAAAAAAATATAAATATAAAACAAGTTTGTTGAGTTTCTTGGTTCGTAGTGGGTTGTTGAATCGAGTTTATCACCTTTGTCGAAGTGAATCTGTTTGTGGCTATTGTGTTGCTTGTAAAAGTTTGCATCAATTGCCGCCGACTTGTGTTTGCTCTAGGTTAGAACCTCGAATCGTGAAGCCTTGCAAGTTATTGTTGTTTCCTTTCTTGTCTAGGTCGAGTTACTTGTTTCCTTTTTTTTTGCTTTTGTTCGTTTTCCTTTTGTTTGGAGTCGAGTTTTTAAGGGTCTTTGTTTTCTTATTCATTACGCATTGGTGCTTTTAACCTTGTGTTGTTTTTGTGTAAGTGCAAGAACAGTAAGTTGTAAGCAAGAATGGGAGACTTGGGAGGCAATCCAGCGGGCAACCAACCCGTTGACCTAACTCAACTAATGACAGCCATGCGAGAGGAAGTGAGGAATGCCGTGGGCAATCTTGGTAGAGAACTTGGAACCAGGCTGGACCGACTGGAGCAGCCACAAAGGAGAGAACCTATCCACAACATCTACCAACCAAGGAGAAACCAAAGAGAAGACACGGCCGATGAAGACATGCCGGAGCTGGACGAAGATGATCCACCTGACCGAGACCCACACGATCAACCAAGGCGCCGAGATAACTTCCAAAGAAGAAGAGATGGTGAGGACAACACCAGATGGAAGAACCATGAAATATAAATAACCCCTCCTACTTTTGCAGGCAAATCCGACCCTGAAGTCTACATGGACTGGGAGAGGCGCATGGAATACATATTCGATTGTTATGGCTACAATGAGAACAAGAAGGTGGTCGTGGCAGCTGCTCAACTCATGCAAAATGCACTATCCTGGTGGGATAGAATCGTAGCTGACCAAAGAAGACAACGATTCAGACCTATTGCGAGATGGGCTGACATGAAGTATCTCTTAAGGTCAAAAATACATTCCAGACCATTACATTAGAGACTTACAAAAACGTTTGTCGTAAGTTATCTCAGGGACCAAGGACCGTGGATGAGTACTTTGAGGAGTTTGATAAGCTTATGAATTCGCTGAAGTTAGAGGAGTCAGAGGAAGCCATTATGGCGCAATTCACTGATGGACTCCAAGACTGAATTGCTAGAAAGGTAGAAAGAGCTCAATACACTGGACTACATGAGTTACTACACTTGGCGGTTCAAGTTGAGAAGCAGATAAAGAAGAAGCCAGCTCAAACAAGTCGGAACCAATCACAACCATGGGCATCAAGTAAAAAGCCGGTTGACAAGGGCAAGGCTGTGGAGATTGATTGACGGTTCAAAGGCAAAGCTAACGATCAAACCAAAACCAGCCGACCTGAGAAAGGTAAGTTTTCTAGTAAGAATCATAGAACTTGTGATATCACATGTTTTAAGTGTCAGGGCAGAGGACATATGGCAAAGGAGTGCCCAAACCAACGAGTCATGATCATGAACGCTTCTGGAGACTATGAGTCTCAAGAAGAGCGAGAGACCACGGACGAGGAACAAGATGAAGATGCTGAGTATGCAGATGTTGGAGAGATGCTAGTAACCAGACGAGTCTTGAGTGTAATGCTAGACCCTGAAGCAACAACTCAAAGAGAGAACCTCTTCCACACTCGGTGCACTATCAAAACCAAGGTATGTAATTTGGTTATTGATGGAGGATCTTGTACTAACGTGGCTAGTAAGTTTATGATGTCCAAGCTTGGTCTTGAGACGACTAAACATCCCAGGCCTTATAAGTTGCAATGGTTAGACAACAAGACCCAATTAAAGGTCACGCAGCAAGTCACTATACCTTTCAGCATGGGCAAGTACCAAGATGAAGTGTTGTGAGATGTTCTACCAATGCAAGCTGGACATATCCTACTTGGGAGACCTTGGCAATTTGGTCGAGCTACATTGCACAATGGCGGTACCAACTTCTATTCCTTTACACACAAGGATCATAAGTATCACCTAGCTCCCCTGAAACCAGGTGAGGTGCGTGAGCTTCAATCTAAAATGGACAAGAAGACACAGGTAAGTAAGACTAGCCTTTATGTTTCTTCTGTTTCTGTTTGCAAAACCCTCATTGTCGAGGGCACTGTGCTACTAATGGTCTACAAAGATTTCTTGAGTACAGATTATCAGGAACTAAAGCTTCCAAGTGAAGTACAAGCCGTGCTAGACAAGTACTTAGACATGTTTCCAGAAGAGAGATACCAGCCGGTTTACCCTCTATACGAGGCATAGAACACCAGATAGACATGGTGCCTGGATCCGCTTTACCCAACAAGCCAGCATATAGGATGAACCCGGAAGAGAGCAAAGAATTGGAACGAGAAGTTCAAGACCTTATGGATAAAGGCTATATCAGAGAAAGCCTAAGTCCCTGTGCAGTACCGATTCTATTAGTACCAAAGTAGGATGGTACATGGAGAATGTATGTAGATTGTCGTGCAATCAACAACATCACCATTAAGTACCGGCACCCCATTCCAAGACTGGACGACATGCTAGACGAATTGAGTGGGGCTACCATCTTCTCAAAGGTGGATTTGAAGAGTGGCTATCATCAAGTTCGTATGCGTAAGGGAGATGAATGGAAGACTGCCTTCAAAACTAAACAAGGCCTTTACGAGTAGTTGGTTATGCCATTTGGCCTAACTAATGCACCAAGTACATTCATGCGACTTATGAACCAGGTTCTAAGGTCCTTTATTAGCAAGTTTGTAGTGGTTTACTTTGATGACATACTGATTTATAGCAAATGCTTAACTGATCATCTTAGACACTTAGAACTTGTTTTGCAAACACTTCGAAAGGAAGGTCTGTATGCCAACCTTAAGAAGTGCACATTTTGTACTGATCAACTTGTCTTTTTAGGCTTTGTGATAAGTAGGCAAGGTTTACAAGTTAATGAAGAAAAAATCAAGGTCATACAAGATTGGCCCACACCTACTACTATTGGGCAAGTGCAAAGCTTCCATGGGTTAGCAAGCTTCTACAGACGGTTAGTGAGAGATTTCAGTTCAGTAGCTGCACCCTTAACCGCCATTATCAAGAAGAATGCACCATTTACTTGGGGAAGTACACAAGACAAGGCATTCAGCACCCTGAAGGAACGCTTAACACAAGAACTAGTGTTGGCACTACCAGACTTTTAGGAGATGTTCGAGGTTGAGGATGATGCATCTGGGATTGGCATTGGAGCCGTGTTGCATCAAAAGAAGAAACCAGTCGCCTTTTTCAGTGAGAAACTTAGTGGAGCTACACTCAACTACCCAACATATGATAAGGAGCTATACGCATTGGTTAGAGCATTGGAGACTTGGCAGCATTACTTGCTATCCAAGGAATTCATCATTTATATGGATCATGAGACCTTGAAGCATTTGCAAGGCCAGACATCCCTAAAGAGAAGACATGCTAAATGGCTGGAGTTTGTGGAGACATTCCCTTATGTAATCAAGTACAAAAAGGGCAAAGATAATGTGGATGCTGACGCATTATCAAGGAGACACCTGCTCATCTCTACAATGGAATCTAAGGTGTTAGGATTCGAGATTATCAAGGACCAGTACCAGGAGGATCCAGACTTTGGGGAAGCCTACAAAGAACATGGCAAAGGACCGTATGCAGCTTACTATCTCCAAGATGGGTTTTTGTTTCGTGATAAGAGACTATGTGTACCACAAGGATCAATTTGAGAGTTGCTGATCAAGGAAGCACATGGAGGAGGATTGATGGGGCACTTTGGAGTAGCCAAAACCATGGCCGTGATCTCTGAACATTTCTTTTGGCCACGCCTAAAGAAAGAAGTGGAGAAGCATTGTGCACGATATGTTGTTTGCCATAAGGCTAAGTCCAGGTTACATCCTCATGGCTTATATCTTCCTTTACCTATTTCTAACAAACCTTGGGTAGATATTTCTATGGATTTTGTGTTAGGATTACCCAAGATCAGGCATAAGGATTCGGTTTTTGTTGTGGTGGACCGATTTTCAAAGATTGCACATTTCATACCCTATGACAAAACCAATGATGCCACACAAACAGCCGACTTGTTCTTCAAGGAAGTTGTTCGTTTACATGGAGTTCCTAGAACCATTGTATCAGATGGTGACTCTAAGTTCCTCAGCCACTTCTGGAGGACCTTATCGAGGAAGCTGGGAACCAAGTTAGTGTTTTCCATAACTTGTCATCCTCAAACGGATGGACAAACTGAAGTGGTAAACCGAACTCTTTCAACTTTGCTAAGGACAACTCTTAGTCAAAATCTTAAGACTTGGTTAGATTGCATTCCATTAATTTAATTTGCATATAACCATGCTACCAAGTTGTCTCCCTTTGAAGTTGTTTATGGATTTAAGCCTTTGACGCCATTGGACATGACTCCCATTCCACAAGAAGATCAAATTAGTTTCGTTGGACAAGACAAGGGAGAGTACATCCGCAAATTACATCAGGAGGTGAAGGAGAACATAGAGAAGAAAACCGTGGAGTACAAAAGAAGAGCAGACAAGGGACACAAACATTTGGTTTTTGAACCTGGAGAATGGGTTTGGCTCCATATGCGACCTGAAAGATTTCCACAACAAAGGCACTCCAAGCTATCACCTCGTGGAGATGGCCCATTCAAAGTGCTGGAAAGGATCAATGACAATGCATATCGCTTGGATCTACCAGGTGAGTATACTATGTCCCATAGTTTTAATGTGGATGACCTATCTCCTTGTGATGTAGACGATCCAGTTTTGAGGACAAAACCTTCTCAAGAAGGAGGGAATGATGAGGCCATCGAGCCAGAACAAGATCAGGCACCCGTACTAGCAGTTAGAGAAGATCCCATGACACAGTCTAAGACTAGGAGACTCAGAGAAGGCTTTAACTTAGCTGTATAAGACATCCTAGACACTTTCGACCCTGAAGAGCTCAGACCAACCCAACCGCAAGATAGCCATGGTAAGTCTATTTTGATGACATGAACTGACCAAAATGCATTGAAGCATCAGATGGAGAGCATCATACAAGGACTTCAAGAACTTAAGATTGAAGGCCTGAAAGAAGACTTCAAGGAAGAAGGACCAAACCAAGACCAAATCAAATCACTTCATTCGTGGACCAAGCCTCGACCAAATCAGGTATTCTCAATTTATACAATCTGTGCAGGTAATGAAGACCAGCCAAATGGTTAAGTCCACTCATGCAAGCTTGGAGGTGCCAAGATCAAGCCATACCAAGTCTTTCTTTATTTTCGTTTAGTTAGTTTCCTTTTTTTGTTTACCTCGGCCTTAAGCCACAAATGTTAGTTTGCGTTTCATTCCTTTTATTTCCTTAAGCCTTGTCGCTTTGAGTCTTTCCTTTTCTTGTTTGAGTCGACCATTAGGTCAAGCTGAGGAGCATATTAATAAGGCTCCCCTGCAGCATTGTAGACACAACTTTTTACCCTAAATCAATTAACGCAGTTCTTGTCTAAAGCTGAAGCCGTTGCTTACTTAGAAACCTTTGTTCTTGTTCTTCATGTGGAATCGCTTAGAGCTAGAGCCGTGAGCAGCATCAGAGGCCATCCATCATCTCTGTGGTGCCCTTCGATCCACTTCACAACTCATTCAACCGATCTAACAAGAGAGATCGTGATAGCCAACTTGTTCGATCCCATCCCTCAAGGCGTGTTCATCAAGCCGTGAGTCCACCCATTCGCCCATCCATTGAACCACAAGAGAGAGCGTGAAAGCCAGCTTGTGTTTTCCATCCCATCTTCTATCCAAATAGCCGAGCCTTAGACCGAGGTTCATATCAGAGGAGATTCCTTTGCCAAACCGAAGATAGTTGCAAAACTATCAAAAGTGAAGCACCAATATATCCCTAAAACGTTCACTCATTTTTGACCAGTGAGAAGCCTAAAATAAAATTGTATCTAAATCCAGTGCAAAGCTACAAATCTTTAGATTCAGATGACGACAAACCCTAATGAAGAAACCCCATAGGCCATAGCACTTTGATACTTTTCCGAAGAGCTAAAGATGACTTTGGAGGCAAAATTGAAGATTTATGTTAAATAAATTCTCTAATTTTTAGGAAAACTAAAATTTTCACACTTTAACTATTTTCTACCTAAAAGTCAGAATTCCTATATAATTGGGTTTTCCCATTCATTTTGACTTTTTAGTATATTGACTTTTTCAAATTTTCTTTTTAAACACAATATAAACAACCACTAATATATTCTGCCTGGCCGATAGAGATATATATTATCAAAGCCATAAATAAAAATTAAATTTACTTTCTGTAAAAAAAATAATGTACTATATTTGTTACTAAGGCTATTTTCTTTTATCCTACAACAAATTACTAATTTTTGACATATATATTTGCTATATAAAAGTCACACCAACTAATTTTTTACTGTGGGTATTTTCTTTTATCCTGCAACAAATTACTAATCTTAGACATATATATTTGCTATATAAAAGTCACACCAACTAATTTATAAAACTATTGAAATAGAAAAGTAACATGAATACAAATATTTTAGCTAAATGCAATATGACCTTGTTGTTTATATGTTTATATTGGTATTCCGGGACCAAATCGTCATGCAAAAGTTCTAACACTAGCGATAGAATGTCCTCGTCATTTTCCAACTGTACAATTTAAAAAATATAATTTATAAGATTTTGGTTGTCCTCTTCGGTCTCCATATCAAAGGGAAAGATATCATCCCTCCGCCTAATAGTTATAAAGAAATGTTTAAAACACAACATTTTTTACTACAGTCTATCATTGAACGGAATTTTGGTGTCGAAGGGAAAATGGTGGTGTTTTAAGAGAAAAACCGAGGTCCAATATACATGTTCAACAGTAAAGTTATTGCAGCAAAAATGTTGTTACATAGTTTTATTAGGTTATCAAAATTACTAGATGTTGATTTTGATTCGAACTATATAATCAGTAATGTACCTAATGAAGACAGAATACTCCAAATCAGATGAAGATAAAGATAACAATAACACTCCTATGCAATATATGGAAGGGGGATTCGAGATGAAATTTCTATATTTGTGTGGAATTCAAGAAAATATTCATTTGTGCTTGTTTTTTTCTTTTAAAATAAATATATGTGTTTTTAATGATAATTTTTGTATTTTTTTATTATCTTTATAAGAAATAATATGTTTTATTAGAAATTTATAATTTTATTTTATCAATATTGACCTTATAAAAAAAATTAATAACTAAAATATAGTCAAAAACTAAATAACTCACCATTCAAGTCTCTTAAAAACTCAAGATGTACAGAAAAATCTGTTGACTTAAGCTTGAAGATATATCCTAAAGAATTTAAGATGGGAGATTATATTAAGGAGTTATCTGGATATAATAAGAATTAAAAACAGGATTAAAGATTATGGTTAGGAGTTATCTAAACATAAAGTGAACAGAAAAATTGTTTAGGTTTATACATATATAAGGAGATGCAAAAATTTGGCATAACTTACAAGTTTTAAGAGATATTTGGTAGCTTCAGTTTTGAGAGGTTTTCTACAGCAAATAAAGAGAGTAATTCTATATCAATCTTTGAGTTCTTTATATTGTCCTTTGATTTTTATATTTGGTATCAGGACAGAAGACATAAGAACAATGTGTGAAAAGATATGGGAGACATCACTGTAGCCGCCAGAACTACAAAAGCAGGAGGAGCCTCTTTGATTATGTGACATATGCTTAACTCAAGAAATTATACAGTATGGGCTATAAGGATGAAAATTGCCCTCAAAGTCCATTAAGTATGGGAAGCTATAGAAACAGAGATAGAAACAAAATATGCTGAGAAAAACAATATGGCTATAGCCTTGTTATTTCAGTCTGTACCCCAGACGCTGATTCTGCAGGTCGGAGAACTTGACACTACAAATCAAGTATGGAAATCAATTAAAGCACGGCATGTGGGAGGAGAGAGAGTTAAAAAAGCCATATTGCAGACACTAATGGCTGAATTTGATCGTCTAAAGATGAAGGATTTTGAGATGATTGATGATTAATGAATTTGTAAGAAAACTATCTGAGATCTCATCAAAGTCAGCTGTCGTGGGAAAAAATATAGACTAGTTACAAAATTTCTTAAAAAATCTTCCTTGGAGAAAATATATTCACATAGTTGTTTCTCTAGAACAAGTGTTTAACGCTACAAATTTTAAAGACATCATAGGACGTCTAAAAGCTTATGGAGAATGTGTTGTCGAAAAAGAAGAAGCTCAGGAGGATCAAAGCAAACTAATATACATATATACAGAAACTCAGGCATATCATTCAAATCGAGATTTCAATGGAAATTTCAGAGGCGGAGGTCGTGGGGGAAGATTCTTCTACAATGGAAGAGGTTGTGAAAGATTTTTACGAAGAGATATATCACAAGTGATATGTTATCGATGTGACAAAACCGGCCACTTTGCCTTAAACTGCCCGATCGATTGCTTAAACTCCAAGAAGCACAAGAGAATGACAATGATGACACACAAGATGCAAATGAACTTATGATGTATGAAGTGGTCTATTTAAACGAGAAACACTAAATACCAAGTAAGTATGAAACAAACACTAACGGAGAAAATATTTGGTGCTTTGACAACAGGGATAGCAATCATATGAGTGGAAATCGAAGATATTTTGATATAATCATGACTCTGTTACTGGAAAGGTAAGATTTTGAGATGACTCATGCATCGATATTAAAGGAAAGGGTACAGTCGCTTTCGTTGTCTTGAATAAAGAATAAAGAGTAATGACTGATGTCTATTTCATACCCGATTGGAAAAAAAAAATTATAAATCTCGAACAGGTTACAAAGTTAAGGTGTGACATAAGACTGAGAGAAGGATACTTGACAATGTGTGATCGCGATGAATAACTACTTGTAAAATCAGAAAAATCCAAGAATCGTTTATACATAGTGCGAAAGGGATTAAGAAACAATGCATGTCTGTACATAACAACAATGAGTTAAGCACATGGCATGAAAGAATGGGACATAGAGTATTTCGAAGAGTTTGAGAAGCTCATGAACTCATTGGAGCTAGAGGAGTCCGAGGAGGCATTGATGGCACAATTCATTGATGGTCTCCAAGACCGAATTTCTAGGAAGGTAGAGAGAGCTCAATACACTGGACTACATGAGCTACTACATTTGGCGGTTCAAATAGAAAAGCAGATAAAGAAGAAGACAGCCTAAACAAACCGGAGCAAGTCACAACCGTGGGCATCAAGTAGCAAGAGGGTTGACAAGGGCAAGGCTGTGGAGATTGAATCTCGGTTCAAAGGCAAGACTCATGATTAAACCAAATCCAACCGACCTGAGCACGGTAAGTCTTCTAGTACCCCTAACCAAACTCATGACATAACTTGTTTTAAGTGTCAAGGCAGAGGGCACATGGCAAGGGAGTGTCCCAACCAGAGGGTTATGATCATGAATGCGACCGGAGATTATGAATCTCAAGAAGAATGTGAGACGACGGATGAGGAACTAGATGAAGAGGCCGAGTATGCCGACACTGGAGAGATGTTAGTAACAAGGCATGTCTTGAATGTAATGATTGACCCTGAAGAAACAGTTCAAAGAGAAAACCTCTTCCACACTCTGTGCACCATCAAGACCAAGGTATGTAATTTGGTTATTGATGGAGGATCTTGTACTAACGTTGTAATACCCCGATCAAGGACCAAAAATACGCTACGACAAAAATAATTC
>OVBB01000702.1:0-12467 GCA_900406415.1 Isatis lusitanica
CATTCTGTCCATAGTGTTCTTTATTATTAAATACACTTTCTACCTCTTCCTCCCATAGCTGTAACGTTTCCATTTAGAATGTTGCGAATCACACCGCCCTTCGTTTCCTTTGTTAATTTAGTTCATATTCACACATGACCAAAAAAAGATAAAAAACGTTAATTCTAGGAAACTCAAGTCATCAGAAGTCTAGCAGTCTGCTTCGGTCTAATGGAATGACGTGGCATGATTATCCATATCCATATGGTGTGTGATGCCTCGGATAGGAATTTTCATAATATTCTTTCTTATCTACAATCACCAGCCACCTCCAATTCCATTTGTTGTTGTTGTTTATCATTCTACAGAAGATTTATATCTGAATCACTGGTCGATATGGCGATAATAGACGCAAGAAAAAAGATGCTTAATTACTTTGAATGGAACAGTCTACAAATGAATGCATCGAAAGATATCAGTAACCTCACCACATTTTTACTTACAGCTAATAATAATCCCCAACTAATTTGGGTAAAATACAATAAAGAAACTGGTTATCATACGTAAAAACCAATCAGAGAAAAAAAGAAAACCGGTTCTGCCTCAGTCTTCAACCTCAGTGTTGAATATAAAACTTGGGAATGCCGTCGTCACATCCCTTCAAAATTCAAACAGATATGTTGATTATCACAAAGTAAAAGCTATCTTTGTTAAATATAGCAGAGAGAAGAGGTTTGGTACTTTAGGTAAGGAAGAGTCATATTCTTCAACAAGGTAGGATGCTTAAGCACATACACTTTCCATTCCTCCTTGCTTATTTTACCGTCTTTGTCGGAATCTGCATCAGCAAATGTCTAGCAATAACAAGTTAGAGGAAAAAAAACAATCTGCAAACTGAATTTACCATATATGATTATTCATCAGTAAGAGAACGGATTCCATATATACTCACTTTATCAATAATCATGGTCAAAAGTTCATCAGACAGAACCATTTCAGATTCCATCAAGATAGCAGCCACCATTTGATGCACCTAAACATAACAACTTTAACTTGATATTAAGCTCAAAAGACAGATTCAACTTTCAGTGGCAGATTATTTACCTCTTCTCGCTCGATGAATCCGGTTTGTCTTAGATCATAAAGCCTAAATGCAACTGCCACAGATAAGAAACGTAGGCTTGAGACTCATCCATTGACTATATATACATTTCCAAATACTATTAGTAGGACATCTCTTGTTTCTACGATCCTTACAGTCGATCTTCTCTTCAATTGGTGCATAGGGATGAAACACACTCAACGCATGGATGAATTCCTCAAACTCTATAACCCCATTCTTCTTTTCATCGAACAAATCAAAAACCTACACAGCATCAAATATATATAACCCATAACTTTCAGCTCAACAAGTCCAAGAAAGCACGGCAAAAAGCTATTCCATCTCTCTAAAGAACACACTCACCCTATCAAGAAAGAGGTTCTCACCATATGGAGCTTGGAAAAGCGCTAGCCGAAGCTCTTCCTACAAACAAACAAATATCGATATTATTCATAATCATGTCATCAGCGGAAAATTTTAATCACAAGACTGATGAGCCTAAAGAGCAAAATATATGCTTTGAAAACAAACCACACATGAAGCGTCGTCAACCAATGGCAATTCATTAAAACCGAAACATTTTTTACTAATATCCGAGAGAGTTCCACAAGAAAACAACCGACCTTGTGAATTAAGCCGTCATCAATAATTGAACAGCTCAATTTCTTGAATAACTCATACAATGCTTCAACTTCATTCACTGAGACTGCAAATACATTCAAACCAAAGTTTAAAACTTTAAAGCTCCGAAACAGAGGAACTTGGAAACCCATTGATAAAAAGAGAGAGAGAGAGAGAAGAAAACGCACATGGAGATTCATGGGCAAGACGAGCCAGATCCGCGTGCTGGCATAACTGAGGCGACCGACGGCGGCAATCGAAGCATTGTCCGACGAGAAAATCAATAAAGGCAAAAAGAGGTATGAAGACGGCGCAGATTTGTTCTCCAACAGTAAGAGAGCTTGATCTCTGTTTTTTTGTTGGCAACCAAAGGAACAAGACCGAACCGTTACCAATCCAAAAGCAACACATAAAGAAATAAGAAACAAATGTGGTAATGTCTTTCCGGGAAATTTACAGAGGAAACTTTCGGCCAGTCCATGACTCACTGATTAACAATTCCTCCTCTTCCTTCTTTTGCTCCTCGAAGAAGATGGGTGTTTGACTCACATGACAAGTTTCGAAATCCTTTGATTTTGGGATTCTGGAACGTATTGACAAGTTCAGAAACGAAAAAAAGGAAAGCCCTTTCGATTTTGTGTCAATCAGATCACGTCTTCAAATCTAACCTCCATCAAATCAGGATTACACAGATCCAATAGTTTTCATATTTATCCAATCAGTCTCTCCCACGTGAGCCCCGCTTTTTTTTTTATGCACTATGTATGATTCGTATTTTTTTGGATTCTAAATTTATGGAATGAATATTTTTAAGTTACACATATATGAAAAAAATCAAGAATAATATGTATCTGTATTTGAGGAATTTATCCATGCGTTTGAAGAATTTATCCAATCAAGAGTGATATATATGTTTTTTAGTCACTGGTTAAGATAATTATTTTATTCTGTATTGATAAGATTAAGTCATTAAACTGAGATATTGACATGATTATTTCTTATATTATTCTGTATTTATATATGCAGCTATTATTGAAATTAGATAGTTAAATAACACGTCATACAGACGAATATTGTAAAAATATTTTTTTTTCGAGTATCTACTATATATTAAAAGGGTTTGCTTCCAAGACTTCTGAAGGCATCCACATCACTTGAAATGCCAGGTCATAAATCGCTGACCAATGAGAATTTAGCTTTCAAGGAGAATAAAAAAAATCCGAATATCTCAAACCGTGCGATGCTCGGCGACATCCCAAACCTGAGGGACCCATTTAAGGCCCAGTTTAAAACCTCATATTATCAGGCCCAGCGTTTTCTTTGTCCTGACCTGACGATCTTCCTTCTCCTCCTTCCTTTTCTATCGCCGTGCCGGTGAGATGGACCGTCGTCGACGTTACAGGTCCAGACTTCCCAGCTTCTCATTACATAATTGTCTCCATTAATCGCATAGTTAAGACGACTCTTCATTTGTCACAGCCTTTGCTGTTAAATAGGATGCCGGAATTACCTACTTCTTTCCCTATCAAGCTTCTTCAACTTAGACCACTGTCCAAGTGGCGAAGAAGAACGGAAAATCACCTCGGGCTTCCACTGTATCAGCCAGTTCATCTCCGACGGAGATTTCGTTCGCTGCCATCAAAGCGGGCTTGAGCGTTTGCTGCATTTTTTGGAGGCACGCAAAATCAAGCACGCGATTCAGAGATTGCCAGACATCGACAGGTTAGCAACGAAATTGGAAACTTGTGAATCTGGAATACTCTTATTTTGGGTTTCAGTCTGTCGATCTGAAATCTGCTAACTCTGTACGGCGGTAAAGATATAATGAAAGTAATTTTTTTTCTTAATTCAATCTCAGTTTAATGGGTTATGGATCTTCATTTCGTATATTAGTCGTCAAATTAACTTTCAGTGTAACTTTTGAGTTTAATCTGTTTTCCTTTCCTGATTCTGTCTAATTGTTTCTATTATTGTTTTTGGATATCTAAGCTATTCAAGAACATGGGGGAGATATTACAGGCTGGTGGTGCTGATTACTCCTGCGTGGTGAAGAGAACAATCATGTACGTTTTGGTTCCACAGGATAATTAATCCACATGAGTTTTATATCTACGAAAACAAAACTGATATCTTTGGTTTTTTCTATCAAAGGCTTGCTGGCTTAGGTCATTGGGCGACTTCAAGAAAGTGAGTTCTTTTGAGTTCTTTGGCAAGATGCCATTTGTTTATTTTTTTTCTTTTTCTTATCTTGAAAATTGTTGCTGACCCTCAACTTCTCCCTCTCTATGTCTCTCTCAGGCTTACGAAGGAATGTAAGGAATAAAGGATCAAGCACAATGGGAGATTACGGCATCACACTTTACTCAAGGTAATAATCCAATTTGATCTTCGCAACATTTATTTGAAAAAAAAAAAAAAGAAACAAAATCTCCGAGATCATTCTAAGCTAATAAGTGGCTGCTTTGTTTAAAGATTCGCACTGTCTCTTTGTTCTTTTCTTTTCTTTCTTTCTTTCCATTACTACACAAATTGATCTTGCAATTCCTTCTCATAGGTTAACATCTCTCCTTTTTTGTTTCTTTGAAAGATTCAAAATTCACACAAACTAAAGATTGAGTGTTTTTTATAAAAAAATTACATATTTTATGTGATGTTTTTGTGTATATAGTGATTGCGGGAATGGAGAGATGTGCATTCAAAGGAGTTGCATCAAACTTAGTTGCGTATCTAACAGATGTGGTGAAGATGAGTAATTCAAGAGCAGCCAAGACTGTCAACACTTGGGCTGGTCTTACTTCTATGTTGCCTCTCTTCTCTGCTCCTTTGGCTGATGCGTATTGGGATAGATTCTTCACTATTCTTGCTTCTTCTTCTGTCAACTTTGTGGGACGAATCTCTTACATTAAACTATATCTATGTACATATTTGTGGCAGTATATGTTAGCACAAGAAATGTCAAAGCAGAAAGAATTTAAAAGGAGATCTCCAAGCATTATAGCGAGACTGATGGGTCTCGACGGCTTGCCGCCTCAGAGTTCTTCTCATAGACAACACAATTCTGTGGAGAATCAGCAAGGTAGGAGTAGTGAAAGCAGTTTGTATGATGGTTGTAAATCTCTGAGAAAGAGCTCAAAGGCTGAGCAAAAGTTTAACGATGTTTTCGAAGTTTTGGAAGCAAAGAACGCCGAGCGCAATATAAATTATACCATCAGGGGAGGGTGAATGCTGCTAATCTCACCCAGGCAGAAGTTCATGGAGGCTTAGCGGTTATCAACGGATGAGAAGTTTCGTCACTCTAAAGAGTTTAATGATGAGCTTGAGGCTTTAGACTCTAAAGGGCATAATGATGCGTTGGTATTGTCACTATTAAATTTATTTGTGCCTATAAGCCATTAGAACAAACTGATTACAGTTTTGCATAGACTTTCTGAGAAGCAGGGGAAGAAAATGAGCGCAGTTGAATCTGCCCAGAAAATACCAAGCTTTCTCGAGTTCTTTAAGGCATGGAAAGTTATTATTTATTAAGCTATAAAATGTTCTTGCTTGGTTGTGAGGTTTGGAATTAAGATTTTTTTGTCTGTTGCAGGATCAAATAAACATGTCTGGAGTCAAGTATCCTCTGCAGCACTTTAAGGTATGCAAGGAATCTGTTTTTATAGTCTCAACACTAGATCCAAATGTGTGTTCGTAGACTCACACTATGAGTAAGCTATATTAGCAAGTGACTAAGTATAAAAGAACATTTGTTAACTTCTTCAAGTGGCATCGTAGTTATGTTCTTGATGGATTGAATAAGTTGTGAACTTGTGTACATTCTATTCGGATCCTTAAGCTGAAGTTTTGTTTTCTTACTTGCAGATGTTCAATGAATTTTTCATCCGGGAGTTGAAACCTGGTGCAAGACCAACAGATTCTGGATAACTTCCGCAAGCCTGTGGAGCTAACTTCTATAGGCAGTTTACGATGGAGCTAACTTCCGCAAGCCTGTGGAGCCGTACTAGATGTGCAGCTTTTAGAAGCAAAATGGTCTTATTTGTGACTAGAAGAAGATCAGAGTTGTGTTTGGTCATTTTGCTTAAATAAAACATTACTTCGGCTTTACTCTTAATCTCTCGCTACTTAATGATTTTCAATAACAATATTTGGGGATAAGGGGATTTGTCTCCAAATTGGTACTATGATATGGCTGCAAGTTGTTTCAAACACCTATAGTAAGATGTTTTCAAAGTTATAATCGCATCTTATTGAAAATTAGAGATTTTATCAATAAAATCTATCAACTATAATTTAAAAATTGGAGAGATAATTAATGTTTACAAATTAATGAAAAGAAATACTACTTATGATTTCCAGTCAACAATATAACAAATTCTTATTTTTATAATAATATTTGAAATTCTCTTTCTTTTTACAGTAAACTTTTCTCAACTTTTTTTAATTTAGTTTTCAAAAAATTAAAGTAGAATTAAAGATGCATAATTTTTTTAAGAAAACGAAGAAAAAAAATTACAGATGTGGATATATTTTTAACTGGTGGGTGATGATGATAATGATAATAGAGCATAATTTTTTTGTTATAAATATTCCTCTACGGGTGCAAATGGTAGTGTGTGAAAAAATTGAGAGGAATAAAATTAGTGGAAAAAAAATAAGTGGAATGAGGTTACTTTTCCTCTGGCTTTTTCTCTCCTATTTTATAGAGGAACAGTTTTGAGCGTAACTACACTTATTTTTTCAGTTTTTGGTGGGCCCACTATAATTGGGAGGAATTTAAATTTTATTCAAATGGTTAGTTCTCAGAGGAACTTAGAGGAATAGTCAATTCCACTGGTTTTTGTTCCTCTAATTGGTTAACCATTTGCACCCTACATTCCTCTAACACAAATAGTAACACAGACAACTTGAAATTAGCAGAATTTCTCCAAATTCTACAATTTCATGTTGTGCATCTTTAATTCTTTTTAATTCATTTCATGAATAGCTTAAATTCAAAAAATATTTTCAATATCATTTTCCATCCATTTACATAGTTACCATTTACAACATAAATTAGGAAAACAGAACTTTATGCTTAAAAATACAGAAAATACATACGCTGTCTTATAAAGTTTTATAGAATCTGTGCAAATGAAAATTGATTTGGGATTTAATTTTATATGCACCAAAATATCATAAATCATAGCGGATCTACAGACTACAAAAATATTGCCAAAACTACGTAAGAGGAAACCGAATAATGCACAATTAGCTTACAAACATTCAGAAGAAGAAATGATCTCAACAATCTACCGTTCAACCACATATACCACTATGAATGTATTGTTACGTGGCTTTTAACATGGCTTTTAAAAAAATTATCCAGTTTGTGGGGAAAATTAGCTTTGCAATCTAAATTACATGTTGTATTTAAAAATAATAAAATATATAAATGGTATACTGTTTTATGATTTTTACTATATTTCTAAAATAAACATTTCAAAAAGAATCTAAAAAAAAAAAGGTTAAAAAACAAAAAGATAAACGAAATAAACCGCGGCGTAGTCGCGGAAAGCCCCTAGTGTATATAATAACATCGAAGACACTCTGTCTCGCTTTCAAGCGGAGCCAGATAGTGTGGAAATAGTTTTTATATGCATTTAGTTACTCACTCTGTGTTGAGAAAAATTTTATAAGTAATTTTTGGATTATGCAATTTTAGAAAGCTTTTATAAGACATATCGTGGTATGGCTAAAATTCACTTGGATTTGGCTTTGCATACAGTAAAACTGTAAAAGTATTATATGCATGAAGTAACAAATCCGCAAATGCATGCATGTATTACTTTTGAAAGTAGGAGTTTTGGACCTTACGGCACATTGACATCGGTATATATTGATGTGTAAACGTATCACAACGTTGTAATGTATTTTGCTAAGAAATATATGGAACGTAAAGAAAGATTAGGCCTTGTAAATGTAATTGTGATTGTTATAGGTCATGAACGTTATCTGAATGTATTTCCTTAATTCAATGTTAAAGACTTAAAGTTTGAGTATGTCTAGAAATGAAAGGGCGCTAATGTTTAGAGCGTTTTTAGACAAAATCGTGCATCAGAGTTCTCTAGTTTTAGGTGAGTATTACAACCAAAACTGCATCTGTATTTATACTGAAACCTAAGCAAAAGCCTAACTAATTAACCAAACAATTCCTGGTTAAACAAAGAAATATAATCCCAAACTAAATAAAAAACCATAAAAAACCAATAAATTAAGAGAATACGTATCGCATAAGCCGCCTTGTCGTGGCGTCCATCAGTCCATGCAAGCCTCCAAATCATTACTGAGGCAAGCAAGCGGCTTTCGTCCTTCTTTAGCTTTTCAATGACCAGTCTCAAGTCAGTACAAGTCAAATGTCGAAATAACAGTCTATAATTTTCAAGAGATCATTCGTGTATGCTAAAACCATTTACAAGAGAAAAGATAACCAAGCTTTTAAAGAATTGAACTCTTTTAGTACCAAAATACGAATTAGATTAACTTTACCTTATTATGAGCCCATTGGACCGATTTTACATCCATTTCATGTGCTTTCTCCTTCTTCAGTAAAAGATGGTATGCAGGCCCATCTACCTGGTACAATGATGATCATTCAGTGTGGCTGTAGCATATATAAAGTATATTTTAATTTTTATGTAATAAGAAAAATCTCTGGCCAGAGTTTCAAGCCACGAAAAAATCTTAGTAACCACGAGCTTTGGCTTCTTGGTTGGTAAAGTTTTGCCCGAGGAACTTAGTATGACTTTACACCCTGTATCTTTCAAATGTCTAAAAGAAAATCAAACTGAGGCGTCCATGACATACCTTGACCAATGACTTGAATATATATATATATATATATATATGGTACTTTCGTGATAACGTGAGAGTGTAGAAAGATGGGTCCTGCAAAACTCAACCAGGCAAAAATTTCATCAAGAAAAGCAGGCAAATTTATTTTGATCGTTCGGTTTGCTTGTGGGTTTTATTATATGTAGAGACGATGATCAAGCAGTAGAGAGATATTTTGATAGATCATTTGTGTTATCAGAAGCAGACAGTATTTGGCATGCCGTCAGCATGAACAAGAATATATCTTTTTGTATTCGAACCACATGTCAATTTTTAGCTTACGTTTACCAAGGCTGCTACTGATGAACCGGAGATTTTATTGTGTAGCGAACCACAAACTAATTTTCAGCCTTTCCTCTCACGAGACTGTCACTGTTCAGTTGAGTCAGCTTTTGGGTCTTCTTTTTTCATGCTTCTCCTTTTCTCTCCCTTCTTTTTGATTATTGTTCAAGTCACAATGGTTTCATTTGGTACTTACTTGAGGGTTCCAACCCTTTTTAAAGTGAGAAATCTACTTAAGCATAATCTGCTGGTACTGGAGTCAATAAGTTCCATAACTAAGTACATTATTTCACTTTGTATGGTGCTTTGCGACTTCTTGTTGAGCTTTCCTGTCCAGGCGGACCATAAATCTTAGATTTAGCTCATGATATTACATTTTAGTTGGTATACGTGACATTTTGTTATTAATTTGTCATAGTCTGTTGTAGTTTCTTTTGTCGGACTAGCAAATATTGGCCGTTAAACTCGTATTAGTTCCATCATTTGAAACATTTACCTTTTGGGGACCATATTAACAAATATGTCATGTGGTACTAGTAATTAATATTAATAAACTAAACCATAATATATACACACGTAAAGATAAAATATGTAAAATTTAAAATTGATAATCTACATAATAATTATTTTTGTATTTTAAAATGTTGCTTAAGATTTATATATCTAATCATTCAAATATTATCTTTCGTAAACCACAATCGAAAAATGCATATAAGCAATTTAAAAAATTTAAAAGCAATCCTTCTAAATAAACAAATGGGTTATAAAACTGAATATTAAACATCCAATTATTCAAAACTAAGTAGAAACAATAAATAAAAATAAAATTTTAGTAAGTCCTAGAAAAATTCAAATTTGTAAATTTTAATATTGGAAAAAAAAATTTAACGTATAATCAAACACAATAACAACCGATTATGAAATAATTATTATATAATTTTAAAAATTATTTAACCTAAATTTATGAATTAAGAATATCTCAAAATACCAGAAAAATAAATTTAGTTGGAGACTTACCATGGTACTTTTTTGAAATTAGTAGCTATTTTCTGTTTTATCTTTACAAGGTGAATTTTAGTTTTATTTATTTATGTGGCCTACCCTAATGCATGCTAGCAAAGCATTCTAGCATCAGTAGTTCAGTACGATATATAGCTTGTAGTGTTGTTGATACTATTCTGCCACTATAATTCAACTCTTAAATAATATATAATCAGAAACAGACAATAATAAACTATATGAGTATACTGTATACTGTATGCATCAACAAATTATCGTTTATATATTTTTTAATCGGAACTAACAAGTACACGTACAATATTGTTTCTTTGATAAACAACAATGACTATGCGCCAAATTATTATCTCATATAACTAGGAGTGGACATAAATACTTGGCTTATCTTTTACCCTTGTCTCATTGGAAAACTAAGGCAAAATAACAGTTAACACAATTAATATACTTGTATGATCAACGTAACAAGTATTTTACAAATATTATGCGTTAGGTCCATGTTCTAGTTTTGTGTATACAATGATATAAAAAGTTAATAAAAGAAAACTCAAAAAGTAGGTGACAAATAAAGAACAAAACAAGTAATCAATAAGTAACTCGCGTAGCAAATAATAGAACCAGACAATTAACCCGTACGTGAATAATTTTTAAAATCTATTGACTAATATCCATTTTTAACAAGCAAAGTGTACATATGCTTCTATCTGTATAAGACCGAACAAGTAGGGAATATACATAGATGGGCTTGCTTTGGTGTCCACCCCAACACCTAGTCACCTAATTTGTTAATTTTGTTATTAATCGATCTTGTTAGAGGACATATTGTAAGTAACCATTACATTTCGATTTAATTTTTTTTGGCAATCAATAAAGATGTTCATATCTTTTCTATAGTTATTTTCAGTTCCAGTATATGATATTATATTATAATATAAGCTAGAATAATTTCGGGGCAGGTTTCAGTCGAGTTAAAACAATTCAAAAATAATTGTTTCATTAGTTTTTTTCTTCTTGTTTTTTTTTTTGTTTGTTACAACTTTTTTCGTTTCTTATTAAGATGTAGGCAAGTTTTGAATAAGAATAGCATAATTTCAGATGTGCATCTCTATAATAGTCTACGACTAATAGTGTTAATCATTATTAAGCGGTATAATAAGACGTTGCATATAACGACACATTGAACCAAAAGAGAAGAAGATTTGATAAGAAAGGAACAATCAAAGAAAAGGCCAAACTTGATTGATATTTTTTTGTAAAGGTTACGTAAAACTTCAGAAAAAAGAATAATAAAATATATAAATCAATATACGTAAATGAATATGAGATTTGATGGCACAACACAAGGACACGAGTGGTGAGAAAAGAAAGAAGAAAAAGCAATAACCCAAATGGATCACACATCTCATCAATTCTCCTTAAATGGCTAAAAAAGATCTCACCTCTCTTTACTTTTTTTCCCCTCTTTCTGATTTGTGATAATTGAAACCAGCACAAGAAGACAAACTAATTTTCTTATTACTTTATCATCGAATTATATATTATGTATCTGTTTTTCTTGTCAATACACACATACATATATATAGGGACATGCAAATAGTAAAATGTAGGGTCTCTTCCCTAATTTAAAGCCTGCAACAGAAATGAGTGCACTTCTCTGTAGTAAACAGTAACACATCGGTCTTCCTCATGTCTTTGGATTTTCTTTTTCGGATTTGGTTTCAAACTTTAAACCATATATTTCTTGAGAGATAAATGGATGACATTCATCTCTCTCTCCATGATCAACGTTTCTTACGAGATTATAATAAGGAAAATATATTAAGATTTGATTCTTGTTTACTTTTTGAATTTGTTTTTGGTCGGAAGATCTAACAAATATATCAAAATGGATTCATGTCATAAACAGAGGGAGCTCCNATATAAAAATTTTGCCTGAGAAATAGTTTATCTATTTATTATAAATTATGCCACTATTTGTTGGTCTAGTGCTCTGAATCTTTAAGTGAGGCAGATGATGAAGATGCTGGGTTTCTTCATGAAAATGTATTAAAGTAAGGAGAAAATCAAAACTTTTTGTATTGTTCGCGTTCATGCAAAAGAGATTAATCAGACTCACTTTTCTCTTTTTCCAGTTTTGTTGTATCATCTTTTTTTTATATACATATATTAATTATATTGTTGATTTCTCCTTTTTGGCTCTCTTTAGGAACACTGAGAAGCTGCGGAGTGAAAGTACAGTATTCTTTCACCGAGAAAGAAGAGAAACAAACACATTCTTCTTCTTCAAATTTAACACACATTTTGGAAATGCTGATGTAAAAGTTCTGTTTGCAACGGTTTGTTCTCTGAGATCTTCCCAGAGGTTCTATCAGAAGAAGAAGGATAAAGGCAAGTTCAACGCTTTTATGTTCTATGGACATTTGTAGTAATCTAAAGCTTTCTTTTTTATTAGTCTAGTTTACTGTTTCCACAGATGTCTTTGAATTATTACTGGTCTGTGCATCATTGAGCCTACTACTGACTGTCTCATTAAGTCATGCTTCAGTTCACATAATTACATAATGAAATAGTCCTTACATTGAAGTTCTCTGTCTCTTGCAGC
>OVBB01000703.1:0-11565 GCA_900406415.1 Isatis lusitanica
ATTAGCTGATGACGCCGTTATGTCGTTTTGCGGATGTTCATGTGTTAAAAAACCGTTGCCCCCGAGTGACGGTATCTAACGCCGTTAAATGGCCCCGCTTGTGTAAATTAACAAACTGTTTGTTTATTTAACAAACTGATTAAGTTAAATATTTCGAAGAAAATAAATTAGGTTAAATATTTCGAGAACTGAAAAGAGTTTTATTAGAGTGGTGATAAATAAATCTCTTGTAACAAGTTTGAGTACTAACCAGTTTTTATTCAGTGTCTCCGTCTCGTTTCAGATTATTTTCTTTAATCGAATTTGATTGAAGTTAACATGAATCAGTCGGTTTCTCTAGCCTTGATCCATCGTAATGAATTTGAGCTGGTAGATTACTATAAATATTAATAAGTATATAATACCTAGACCTTATATAGTCAACGTCTATATATAACCTAGCTCACGTACTTACAATGATCGACAGTGACGTTAGCCAATTAAATGCGTTTGCCGCAATAAGAATCCTGATCGGATATTCTAAAATGAACCGTTATTAGTGATTAACTGGTTTCATATTGACAATTACACGCTAATAATTTCCATAACTCGGAAAGAAGAAGGACATAACAAATTGTTAAATTCCATTAATAAATAAAAAAACAAATTTGCCTCCGAGGTAACGTTAAGCGCTGGTCATCTCCAACGAGAACAAAGCTTGTCATTTACTTTGATATCGTGTAGAAACATATTTCTATGACGCTTTATATGATTTTCTTCACATGTATATTTTTCGATTTAAAACATATTTTTAATATATAAATACGTAAAATATATAAGATCATTTTCAAGTGACAAGATATATAACTCTATATATACAATAACAGTCTCTTCGAGTCTTTAACATTTTTAATTTCTTCTTCTGTTAATGTTGATAACTAGCAAATATATACCAATGAAATTCGAATGAATAATATTCCAGAAACGTGAAGGCGTGAACTCGATTGGAAAACGAGCATCCACTCTATATATTTTTGAAAATCTAACGTGTTTAGAGAAACTGTTGATGTGACTAATTGTTACTATTGTTTTTACTCTTACGTCACCGTAGGAGCAATGTATAGTTGCAGTTTTACACTGTTGTACCCATGTCTTCCATCATGTTAAAAACAAACAAAAAAGACATGTTTCTTCTGTACTAACAATCAACCAGGTTAATAAGTTACAAAACCCATCGTATAGTTAGTTAATTACTTTTGGTGGTGGTTTAAGAAAAGCAGAAACACTCGTGATCTCACAGAGGAAAAAAACGATATTGATAGTACTTTTAAAAAAAAATTAGTGTTGATTACGACACCATTATTTTAGTTCCCACTCAAACGTGTAAGTTTTTTAGTTTATTCTATCCGTACAACAGCAGTTGAATTTATTACTTTAACCACCTGATTGTTTAGTTTTACTAATCCCTGTTTTATAACTCTAATTAAACTCTAGTGTTAATGGTCAAAACCCAAAAAAAACAATTACTGAAAATAAATATTTCTGGGGGAAAAAGAGACCGTTGTCGTCACGGCGGCGACTAGCTCGTATCTTATGTGGTGAGTGGTAGTGAAATTACAGAAGTATCCAGTAATACGTATCCATGTGTCAAAAAGCAAATATATCACAAAAGCGAGTTCACGTGCTCGTTTCTATAATGCTTTATGTCCAATGTCCACATACCGACAAATAAAGTCAAATGAATAATCGATGATCTCTTCTGTATTAACTACAAATGTCATGTAGGTTGCACAAGAAATCGTTAAGGAATTGACGAATAAAATAACTTTACTTGGACAGCTATATTAGTTAAAATAACTTATAATGATCAAATATACGACAATAGNCCTTCTATTCTCTGATATAGCAGATTAAAGTTTGTTCTTATTGCGTTTTACTTTTATATATTATGACGCGTCTGTTTTGAACTCGTTGACAATAACAATGGCGAGCAACAATGAAGTTATTGATACTTGATAGTAGTGTAATTAAATCATATAGTTGTATTAAAATTGTCTACAATAACAAAAGATTTTAGTGATTCACAGCTAGATCAAACATCTTAAACCCTAAAAGTAAGAGAAACTCTAAATTTATTTTATTAATTAACAAATTTAAGATTAATTGGAGGCAATATACAATTTAATTCCACGGCTTAATATATTTTTTGGAAATTATATTTTAAAAGTCGTTTATTAAGATGGAAATTTCACCTACATTTCAAAATTCAAAATCTAAATATCTAATTGTATTGCATCGATGGTCCTCACTATCCCATATACAGTGTAGAAGTGGTGGGGATAAAGCAAAGTTATTATGTAATTATAATGCCTAATCATTAAGGAGAATTTGGGTGGATGGTTCGTTTTAACAAGTGAACAAAATGAGACAATTTCGGGAGAGACAGAGAACCAGTGTTTTTAAAACTGGTCTGGATTAGTATTGTATTGAACCAAAATCGATAACATTCCNTCGATCCAGACTTTAGATAAAATTTGGAATGCTGCTCGATCAGTAAAATCCGATAAAATATATCTGGATATATCTAGAATCAATTCATTTTAAAATTTTACAATTCCAAAGTATAACGTGAAAAGTGAGATTTTATAATTTTAAAGTAAAATTTGTATAAAAAGTAATAAAATAGAGTAAAAACGAGAAAAAATATTTGTAACACTTTTAGAAAACAGAAAATAAAATTTTAGTTTTAGATTTTTTTTTTAAAATGGTATTTTGGTTTATACAATAATTAAATATATTCAATCATAATATATTTACATGCATATTTTAATAATTAAATGATCTGAAATTTGATTAAATGATCCGACTGAATAACCCAAAAAACATTTTGGATTAATATATGGGTTGGGTTTGAAAACATTGAGAAAAATATTTATGTTTATATTTGGGAAAGGTGAAAAATAAATATATGTACTATTTTAACAAACAATTTGAGTAACAATTCAGAACTGATTTAGAAGCAATTTGATGACTTGATCAGTCTTTTGGCAATCTTAGTTTCATTGAGTCTCATCGCAAATATATATGACGAGATAAACAAAACAAAATTTTACTTCTATTCTATATATATATATTTTTTTCTTTTTTCTTTTTAAGCTGTTATATATTGATCACACAAACAACATTATTGTTGTAACACACTGGCCACTTCTGCGTATTTTCACATTCCTGCAATCATGCATTCGTATCCCAAAATTTAAAAGGGAAAACAAATAATAACAATAACAAATCTGTACATAAAATAGGCCAATTTTTACTTTTACAAAAAGAAAAAAACAAATAAGCAAAACATGAAGGTACAAAAAAAACGACAGTCAAGTGCCTAATTATGGGTTTGCCATCTCTGCGAGTCGAGTATCNCCAATCCAGATTTTAGATAAAAATTGGAATGCTGCTCGATCAGTAAAATCCGATAAAATCGATCTGGATAAATTTAGAATTGATTCATTTTGAAATTTTACTATTTCAAAGTTTCACGTGAAAAATGAAATTTATAACTTTAAAATAAAATTTGTATAAAATTAATAAAATAGAATAAAAATGAGAAGAAAAAATATTTGTAACAATTTTAAAAACAGAAAATAAACTTTTAGTTTTAGATTTCTTTAAATAATATTTTTGGTTTATACAATAAATAAATATATTCAATCATAATATATTTACATGCATATTTTAATAATCAAATATCTGAAATTTGATTGAATGATCCTCATTCGGACTGAATAACCCAAAAAACATTTTGGACTAATATATGGATTTGGTTTGAAAACATTGGGAAAAAATATTTATGTTTATATTTGGGAAAGGTGAAAAATAAATATATGTACAAATAAATATATGTACTATTTTAACAAACAATTCCAGTAACAATCCAGAACTGATTTAGAAGCAATTTGATGACTTGGTCAGTCTTATGGCAATTTTTAGTTTCATTGAGTCTCATCGCAAATATATATGACGAGATAAACAAAACAAATTTTTACTTCTGTTCTATATATATATATATTTTTTCTTTTTAAGCTGTTCTATATTGATCACACAAACAACATTATTGTTGTAACACACTGGCCATTTCTGCGTATTTTCACATTCCTGCAATCATGCATTCGTATCCCAAAATTTAAAAGGGAAAAAAAATAATAACAATAACAAATCTGTACATAAAATAGGCCAATTTTTACTTTTACAAAAAGAAAAAAACAAATAAGCAAAAACATGAAGGTACAAAAAAGACGACAGTCAAGTGCCTAATTATGGGTTTGCCATCTCTGCGAGTCGAGTATCGAGCATGTTGGAATTAATGGACAAGATGTATCATTAAACTAGTGACTACACCAAAATATTTCTTAACATAATGCAAATAACGTGTTCTACCATTTACAGAAACTTCTGTCATGAGTAATTCTACGTATAAAGGGTATTGCTCCCTCTGTAAACGTCTATCATGAACGTAGAATATGGTATCTATATATCACAACATAAGTTTCTTCGATTCAAGTTCATACCAAAGTTGCACTTATACATAAATGTGTATAATAGTTAAGAGTCCCTAATAGTTATCTATCAAATAAAAGTCGATCGAAATTAATAGTGTGGCCAATGTAGAAGTAAATGGTTGAATTGCAATTTAGCAACATAAATTATAATTTTCGAAAAGAGAGTCCCGCGTTAAAGTACGATGTAAACTTTTTTTGAACGATTTTATACAGATCAGGCTATAAAGTACATAGACGAACATAAATCTATTTCATGCTTTCTCACAGACGAGACATTTTAACTTAGTTAGGCCTTTTAACGGGCCTGTTTTGTAGAATCTGCTTGTTACAATCTTGATCCCAAAAACCAGAGCTTGTTTTTCTTGGCTCCATGCATACAACACAACACATGTTCTTATGGGCCAACACACGCAAACAAGGATTTACTCCACTATATATTTTTGATCGATTTTAACTAAGTTATTTCATTCTATACTAACATACTAACGAATCCCAAAGTAATTTTGATTAAAGTTCTACTTAGAATACTTAGTCAACAGCAGAAAATTATGTTTTTATCTGATATTTAGTGTTTCGGGAAAGNTTTATTTCATTCTATACTAACATACTAACGAATCCCAAAGTAATTTTGATTAAAGTTCTACTTAGAATACAACGAGTCAACAGCAGAAAATTATGTTTTTATCTGATATTTAGTGTTTCGGGAAAGATACTCTAATATATTTTCCACAATAATTCACAATGTTAAAAAGAAAAAGACACATACTAATCTTTATAAACATATCTAATCAATTATAGGTGCAGTACTCTTAAGGTTAGAAAAAGAGAGGAAGGATACTGAAACTAATGATTATGCAAAAAGTGTGTTATTTTTAGATTATGAAAAATTTATCTATATTCGTGTATGTATGTGTGTATAAACTAGAAATGGTGATATTGCCANGAAGAGAGGAAGGATACTGAAACTAATGATTATGCAAAAAGTGTGTTATTTTTAGATTATGAAAAATCTATATTCGTGTATGTATGTGTGTATAAACTAGAAATGGTGATATTGCCATATTGGTGAGATTGATTTTGAAGGAAGGAAAGAAAAAGTAGACTGACGACTTCTAAGGCACCCTAAGAGCATGTACATCAGCAATTTCAGGCTCGATTTCCAACAAAAAAAATAATAAAAAAATGTGGACCCCATGTGAACAGAGAGGAGTTTGGACTAAATGAGTTCTTATTTGTGAACTTATTGGAACCGGGTTCGTTACTATTAATATGATGTGGCGTGTCGACATTCGCTCTTTTTCTCTTTTCTTTTCTAATTGCAAAACTTATGGGTCCCATCTTAAAAAGAAGAAAAAGAAAATTGTTAAAACCACTTTTTGGAGATCGAGCCAGAGCTTGCTGATGTACATGCTCTAACATAGCCACAGCTGTCTCTCTACATATGTCATTTGCTTCCAATTACATATTTACTCTTTCTTCATTTTTTTTTTCAATTTTCTCCAAAGTAAAAAATATATAATCATCTTTAGGGGTTGGTCCAAATTGGTGTACCTTTGATAGGAATCTATAGTTTTTTTAGTTACTTACTAAGATTGGCCCACGCACTTCTTTTGCGGGGCCGAAGACCATATTAATTAGAATAAATACATTTGATTATCATGGTTTTCGTTGACCATTATTATCGAATTTATTACATTCTGAAATTTTTAATTTTTTTTTTTATCTTAAAGAGACAATTTAATAGATAATCATTACATATTATCACATCTAATAAAAACGAAAATGTAGTACTAAGATTTACTCAGCAATTTGGCAATGGTTGTATTGTTTTCTGTATTAAAGCACTTGATTTAGCAAACGACAAGTTTACAGTAATAATAGACCATGCACTTGAATAGACGTCCAGATGAAAAATAATACTAAATGATTTTATAATAAATACACCTTTACAAAAAATATGTTCCAGTTAACTCAAATTATATAACGAGAGCACTTGCATTAGTTAATTAATTAGGATTTCTTGAATACATTTTTTAGCACATGCGAAAGTACTCGTTTTTCTTTATATGTAACCAGATATACGTATTGTAATTGAATACTCTCTTTGGTAACATAATTTCTATGATATGGTGGTGTCGGATATCTTTGATCGTAACTCAACAAGAAAAAAAAAAGAAAAAACAAGGACACGAAGAGGATATACGTATATGTAATTCCAATGGTCCATCCCATTAGTAGATCCATAAAAATCAAGCGAAAGTATATATTTTATTATTATTTACCGCCATTGTAAATGATGATCAATCAATTTTAAGTTAATTATATGCAACAATATATGCTTATCATGGATAATTTCACCTTCACGATGTAACTTTATTTATAACATATGAGTTTTCAAAGACAAACTGGTTGTACATTCACCATATGCACAGCACAATATATAAACAATTCTTTCCGTAACACAAAACTATGATTAAAATTTCGATAAACTTCATAATTATTAATATGCATAAACTACATTTTAAGTTCGATATCTAATTGTAAATTTAATGTGAAAATATGATGTATAAATATATATATTTCGAATTTTTTTTGCTTTCTTAAAAAAGTACATTATGATAAATTACGTCTTTAATTAGAATTATATTTCTCTAAGAACATTCCAAGTTCAATATATGAGATGTATAACCCAATAAGTCACAGAAAATAATTGTTCTTCTCGAATTAACTGGTATGAATCTCATCATATACTTAAGCAATATAATAAAATTGGGAGAGATCAACCCCACTTTTTTTTTTTTTTTGGTCGGCCAACACTTGTTTAGTTACTTAAGCAAAGTAAATAAATAATCTATAAAAGAGAAACATATATGGATATATTCACTAAAAGAAAAAGAAAAAATACTGGTACTCAAAATCTCTATAGAAAATAAAATTGTTCTTTTGCTAATACATTATAATATTGTACATGCATGCGTATATATATAAAGATGGTTAAATAATTCAATGAGAAAAAAAATCAAGGTGGCATATTCATTCGTGTTAAAATATATATAAAGAAGAAGTGTGAGGANCATAGCCACAGCTGTCTCTCTACATATGTCATTTGCTTCTCATTACATATTCACTCTTTCTTCATTTTTGTTTCAATTTTCTCCAAGTAAAAAAATAAAAATAATCATCTTTAGGGGTTGGTCCAAATTGGTTTACCTTTGATAGGAGGAATCTATAGTTTTTTAGTTACTTACTAAGATTGGCCCACGCACTTCTTTTGCGGGGCCGAATACCATATTAATTAGAATAAATACATTTGATTATCATGGTTTTCGTTGACCATTATTATCGAATTTATTATATTTTGAAATTTTTAATCTTAAAGAGACAATTTAATAGATAATCATTACATATTATTACATCTAATAAAAACGAAAATGTAGTACTACTATTTACTCAGCAATTTGGCAATGGCTGTATTGTTTTCTGTATTAAAAGTTAAAACACTTGTAGCAAATGACATGTTTCCAATAATAGATCATGCAACTTGAATAGACGTCTAGATGAAAAATAATAATTGATTTTATAATAAGTACACCTTTACAAAAATATGTTCTCAGTTAACTACATTCAAATACATGCAACTACACATCAAATATAACAAGTATTTTTTCTCTGTCTTCAGCTATATACATATATATATATACATATATATATATATGCAATTAATACACAATACGAGAGCACTTGCCGTCAACCTCTCAGACAAGCTTTCTAAAAAAATACATTATGATAAATTACGTCTTTAATTAGAATTATATTTCTCTAAGAACATTCCAATTAGTTCAATATATGAGATGTATAACCCAAAAAGTCACAGAAAATATTTGTTCTTCTCGAATTAACTGGTATGAATCTCATCATATACTTAAGTAATATAATAAAATTGGGAGAAATCAACCCCCACTTTATTTTTTATTTTTGGTCGGCCAACACTTGTTTAGTTACTTAAGCAAAGTAAATAAATAATATATAAAAGAGAAACATATATGGACATATTCACTAAAAAAAAAAAAAATACTGGTACTCAAAATCTCTAGAGAAAATAAAATTGTACTTTTGCTAATACATTATAGTATTGGACATGCATGCGTATATATAAAGAAGGTTAATTAATTCAATGAGAAAAAAATAAAGGTGGCATATTCATTCGTGTTAAAATATATATAAAGAAGAAGTGTGAGGAGAAAAACTGATAGGTGAAATGGGATTGTTCTTGAGGCACAAGCGAGCTTCAGAAAAGATAGAAAGAGAAAGATGTTTGACAAACACCCAATACCAAAGAGACCCCATTACAATAAAACATTAAGTCACAGTTTCATCATTCTTCCTCCATATTGCGTTATACTTCATCAAAACTCATGAACAGAAATCCATTATAAACTACTAAATTTTATGAAGCTGGGATCCATGTGTCACGGTTAAAAGCATTGTGCAGCTTATTTAATAATATATTTGTATGGTGAAATAATAAAGAAAAAGAAAAAAGAAGAAAGAAAGAAAGATGGAGATGGTGGCTTGGGCCATACTTAAAAAAAGAACATATAAAACACGTTGATGTGTGGCTGCCTTCATTCTCTATTATCCAAGGTGGAGCACTGTGATTGGATGGATTCTTGATTTGGGTCCATATATGTTATATATACATCTTTCTATATAACTATATATATAAAGATAGTGTAATTACTAATTCATATTTGGAAGAGCCTCAGGCCCTGTATGAGAAATGGGGTGGCTCAATTCCTTCTTCTCTCCCTTGAAGAAACTATGGTTTCGCGTCAATTCTGCTCAAAAGAAGAGTATGTTCTCTAATCCCCTCTCTCTCTTTACACATTCTATATCTATTTTCCAGCATTATGTATTCACATATACTTGTCTTTAATGACCGATCATATACACTTTTTTGGGGTTTTAAGGATCATATACTCCCTCTGAAACAAACTGTGAAAATGAGTTTTATTTGCAATATGAACATATGCGTATGTGTGTGTGTGTTAGCCTCTGTGCATTGTGTTAACATAGAAAGATGGGATAATGTGCAGGAAGAGGGATATACATATTATACGAAGACGTGAAGTCGTGTCCATACGAAGATGTGCATGTATTGTGGTCTATACTGGTGGAGTCTCACCCACACACTTTGCAACCCAAACAATAAAACCTCCATTTCATTGTTGATGCATAACTCTCGTTTTGGTTCAGAGAGTTCATATATGGAATGCTCATGATCAAGGATGAAACAAAGGAGAAATTTGTTAACGACATCATTCATATATATGTTTTCTCTCACTTGTACATAACATTATAAATACACAGTCCGAGATTCTCTTTCCCGTAAAGTTTATACATATTATCTCTAATTGCGACTATCTATATGTATGTACGGTTCTCTTGAGGTCGTATNATGTGTGTGTGTGTTAGCCTCTGTGCATTGTGTTAACATAGAAAGATGGGATAATGTGCAGGAAGAGGGATATACATATTATACGAAGACGTGAAGTCGTGTCCATACGAAGATGTGCATGTATTGTGGTCTATACTCGTGGAGTCTCACCCACACACTTTGCAACCCAAACAATAAAACCTCCATTTCATTATTGATGCATAACTCTCGTTTTGGTTCAGAGAGTTCATATATGGAATGCTCATGCTCAAGGATGAAACAAAGGAGGAATTTGTTAACGACATCATTCATATATATGTTTTCTCTCACTTGTACATAACATTATAAATACACAGTCCGAGATTCTCTTTCCCGTAAGGTTTATACATATTATATATCTCTAATTGCGACTATCTATATGTATGTACGGTTCTCTTGAGGTCGTATNAGAGGGATATACATATTATACGAAGACGTGAAGTCGTGTCCATACGAAGATGTGCATGTATTGTGGTCTATACTCGTGGAGTCTCACCCACACACTTTGCAACCCAAACAATAAAACCTCCATTTCATTATTGATGCATAACTCTCGTTTTGGTTCAGAGAGTTCATATATGGAATGCTCATGATCAAGGATGAAACAAAGGAGGAATTTGTTAACGACATCATTCATATATATGTTTTCTCTCACTTGTACATAACATTATAAATACACAGTCCGAGATTCTCTTTCCCGTAAGGTTTATACATATTATATATCTCTAATTGCGACTATCTATATGTATGTACGGTTCTCTTGAGGTCGTATATATATACTTTAAATATCAGTATATAGATTGCATGATTAGGAAAAATAATATAGATATGAGCATTATTGTGTATATGAAATTGTGCTATATATGATATGTCTGCGTACCAAAAAAGCAAGTAAAGATGTACCATATGTTTTTATAATTGGTAGACATGAAAAGTTAAAGGTTGATGGGGAAAGGAGAGTGAATAGAAGTTTGAATTTGTCGTGGAGATTGATGGCTTGTGTCGGTTGACGTTAGTTGGACTTTGGAAAGTTGCGGTTGATTTTATTTTGCGTTTCATATTCGTTTATACATATAAGCTGAAAGTTTAACTATCATTCTTTAGAGAAATTTTTTAGAAGGACAATCCAAAAAAGAATGTTATGATTTGGACATTATATTATACATTTTTTTGTTTGGTTTGATAACCAAATGAAACCAGACCACTCTTCTGGCATAAAGACCATCACATTAAATGTCGAAGGTGTGGATTACATCAAAACATTCATGCATTCTAGTGGCTAAATTGTCTATCATTCGAGATAAAATTTAAGCGAGACTTAATGTATGGTCAGGGTTAAGTTTTGGCAAATTGATATTCAAAAAGATTTTCGTAGGATACGTTTTGGTGATTGCACCAAAAACGAGCATGCTTTGGCAGGATGCGTTTAAATTTTCGTGTGTACATGTACTATTAAGAGCGATAAAAATTGTGAGGTTACTATTAGAACATAAAGATTCTACAAAACATTAGTTGAACGTATTAAGACCAAACATGTTGTGGAAAATGTGAAAC
>OVBB01000704.1:0-19387 GCA_900406415.1 Isatis lusitanica
TCTAACTTAACTGATTCAGTTTCAGAATTCTTCCCGTCTCATTTCCTCTTCAAAGTCCAAATCCAGTTTGGATCTCTATCCCATTCCAACTCCATTTCCATTCCGTTCCTTTCCGTCCAACTTCCATCCCTTAAAAAGGTTTCCTAACGGTTTTGGTCTAACGAGAGAATTGGATTCCTTACTACTCTTACGCTCCACCGAAACCACACTTAAAATCTACTGACTCGACTCAGCCACCCAACAAGCAAGAGATTGAGTTAAAACCCAAACATACTCACCTTGGCCCTGGCGACGCGCTTCCCTCGTGATTCTCGGAACCATCCTGCTCTCTGCGACGGGTCATGGACCTTGTGATGGTGCGATGATCAAAAGGTGCCAAACGGATTGGGCAATCGCGATGGTGCGAGGTGATCTTTCTGTATTCAGAACACCTCCTCCTTCAGCCGACTTTGCTTGGCGTGAGCGAGGTCAGGCTTACATGCGTGAAATGACCATACTGGCCGCACCTGCTGCAGCGTATGATCTGTCTCACTCGTTCCTGGGGTAAGACTCCCATCCTCGGGTTCTTTCTAGGTGGGAGGCGTCCTCCACGGCTTGACTGTTCCACTTCCAGGATAGTCGCATGCTCCTCTTGGTTTCCTATCGGCATTCGAATTATCAGACTCCTCGATTCATCTGAACTTATATGTATTACTCCTTCTTGTGTTGCTGGAATTTCATTCATCACATTGGTCCAATGAGTTGGCGAGACCCTCGGATCAGCTGACGGTGGTTCCCACCTAGCTTGTTCGGACTAGACATTTGGCGCTTGAACATTCTCGTTTTCTCTAGTGTCTCCGAACAGCCAATCTACTTCTGGAAATTATTCATATCAAGGAAAGTGAACTAGGGGCGCACTGAGATCACCGGTCCTCTGGGACAACTTGGACACCCTCACTAGACGACGAGATCTCGATCACTCCTTATTGTGGCACCACCGGATTGGGTACTTCTCCTTCCACAACTGAGACTTCATAATAATTCTCTACTTGCGATGCTTCTCCTACGTCAGGTGCTGGAGGGTAATTGAGATCAATCCCCAGAACTTCTTCCTTTGTCCCAAACATTGTTACCATAAGGTTTGAGAGCTGATCGCCCGGAGGTGGATAAACATTAAAATCGGTGATGGTAATGTACGTGCCAGACGACTCACTAATGATCTCTTCAGGATCCGACTCCACACTCGTCTCACTAGACAATCCGGACTCATCACTGGAACTGCTTGATGCCTTAGACACTGGAAAATGCAATCCACTACCCCAGCATGGGCTGCTCCCGCCGGCACCGTCCCAATCACCAAAGTTTGAGATCTTGAACAAGAGAAAACATCTGTATGATTAGGTTTTCCTAATAATAAACTTAACTTAGAACTTACACTCATCAAACTTTTACTTAAATGAAAAATCCTTGAAAACCGATTTAAGAAAACTTAGAAAATTATCCCCTTGCGTTCCGGAAGCGTGGCTCGAAAACCATGCTCTGATACCACAATTTGTAACGCCCCCGAACCGGAATAGATATGCCCGAACACACGGCCGATCAAACAAGAACACCGAGTCCAGCACATATCCAAACCGTTCCGGAAATGCCACAAAAGCCGTGGTAAATAAGATAGTCCGGCCTGTCTCGAAGGACATCGAGCTTAAGGCCAGTCCATCTGACCAACTCCGACCCCCACTACCGAAGGTCAGGGCTTGCCAACCCGTCTCATTCGACTGTGAGTTGTGAACATGTTTGGACTAAACAATGTATATCAGCGGAAGTAAAACGCAATATAACTAAGTGCAAGAGGTTTAGACAAACGAACCATTTATCGAATCCTTAACCGATTTATTACAAATGAGTTCTTTTAAAATGACACTGAAAGAACATACATTCTGAAAGCGGGTCCATGGACGTTACACTAAAAACGCAAACTGACTAACAAACCCCAAAGGACACAGCTTTTCCTTTTATTCAAACTTACTATACACATCTTGAAAAGCTTGACGAGTAATCCGACCTTAAACACACCCATTGCTCACTACCGCTCTAAGGGTTCCTGCAGGGGAAAGGAAAAAGAAAATGGGGTAAGTAATTGGGAGATTACTTAGTGAGTTTCAGGACTCACTAACGAGACAACAATCAACCCCAAACCCAAGGTAAATACGCAAACAAAAGCCGAAGCAAACTGAACACAGAATAGCCGAAGCAACATAATTCAAAGAGCTGAGCATGCAATGTAAGCTATATGACCAACTATTTCACTTCACACGTGTGGGCACTGAGATCTCAAAGCGCGTTGTATTTCCCCATGAAACTTTCCAACACTTGTCATCCATGATAAACTAGGCGGAATTTCATATGCTATACCGAGTGCCCACAAAGGGATCCCCCTCGGCAAGCCTACTGAGTGCCCACAAAGGGATCCCCCTCAACGACACACCCCGTCGGGTCTTCCCATCTCGTGGGGATTGAACTGGGTAATACAAGTATACCGCCACTAAACCGAATCCACGGTTCTGCCGTTTGTCCGAACGATCACACAGCATACAGACCAACACACCACACCACTCTTTTACTTAGTCTCGGCAGATCACACAGCTGCCTGACCAAACACCAAACCAACTCATTTGGTCTTGGCAGATCACACAGCCCGGACCAACAACACCAAACCACTCCACTCACACTTAGTACCGGTAAGAGGGACGTACACTGGATCCACGATCACGGCAGCCCTTTCACCGTTCTCACCATCAATCATATACCATTTTGTTTTCACCACTTGATACCATGACCCGTGACTCCAACTCAACAGGTTAGGATCACACTTCTCCGCGATATCCCTGCAGAAAACGTTAGCCATGATATCATGGGAAGTACATGCATGTTAGTCCACACTCCAGTCCGAGATCAACCATAATCGCAAATCACACATGTGATTCGGATTAAGGCGACTTAGACACGAGGCGATTAACATACAAATGCCTATTCATCTAACAATGCAAAGACCGACTCACAACA
Organism: Isatis lusitanica; assembly: GCA_900406415.1. Lineage (NCBI taxonomy): Eukaryota > Viridiplantae > Streptophyta > Magnoliopsida > Brassicales > Brassicaceae > Isatis > Isatis lusitanica. The sequence continues at coordinate 3,043 of OVBB01000704.1, forward strand.
TCACGCAGACGGACCACACCAGCAAGCAACAAAAAACACTGACTGAGGAAACAAGGAAAGAGAAGAGCTCCATTGATTGCTTGGGTTTTTTGTTACAGTGTGAGCCCATCCATTTGGGAACATCACGGCGCAACACAAATCAGAGACAATCACCGGCTATCATGCAACTTATGACTCGTACAACCAACCAAACAACAACATGGACTGAAAGGAAAGAGAAGAAAGAAGGAAATCCACCGTAGCCATGCCTGTAGCATGACGTTTACACGCATGGTACAGAACATGGTTACGTTGAGCAACTAACTCTGAAACCCACCAAGAAGAAAGGAGAAAGACGGAGAGATGGAGACCACAGGAACAAGCTACGACCAACACCACGCCTAACGAATTTATTTTCCAACACCGCTGCTTCTCTCTCTAGCTCTCTCTCTCAACTCATAAAGCTAAAGTTTCTATGACAGGGGGAGGGTCGGGTGGATGGAAAAAGAAGAAGAAAGGTTTAAGTATCACTTTCAGCGATTTCCAAAAGAAAGAAAGAAGACCATCCATCACGCCTCGCTTACACCTTGCAGCCTAGTCTTGTTCAATCACTCATATAGACCACTAGGCTTCCAGCAGCCGAGATCCCAAAGCTTCCATTTGGCGTCCATGCAATATTTTGGTAATAACTCTCTCTTACTCCCTTTTTCTTTTTCAGGCGGTGGCAAGGACACCTGGGGGATACCTGGGGTGCAGTCATCAAACATAGGCTTTCTGAGTCATAGCTACGTGCCAAGGAAGACAGTGATACACGCCTGGACACTTAGACCCACCTCTTGGACTTTTCTCACCTTCTTTGGTCTCTTCTTGCAGGTTGTCGGTGTTTGATTTATAACTTGTGCCTCAACTATCCAAATTTGACTCTGTTTCTTCCTATAGCTTCATACATCTGTCCCGTATAACCGCTCCAAATTTGAGAATTTTCTGATAGGTATTGTTCGGTCATTTGGCTCTATTCGCGCTGACTGTTCCTACTCTGACCTGCTTTGGCATTTTGTGTATAACTGTTGTTATAGTCTTCCAAAAGTACTTCTGTTCCGTTCTGTGTCTTTAACCAGGTGTCTTCTATGTCTCCACCAAAATCCAGAATTTTTTCACGGCTGTAGCTTAGTCTCGTTGGTCAAACCGCTCAAACTGTCTCTTCTCGAGTCTATCGCAGTATTATGTGTCTATCTTCTGATCCACTCGTTCAAAATTGATTCTGCTTCGGGCCGTGTCTTCCTCTGAGGGTCTACTATGCCTCTGTAAAATCTCAGCATTTGTCAATGGGTATAACTCCCTCTTTTGGCTCCACTCTGCTTGGCTTGTCTCGTTTCTCGAATAGCTGTCTTCTGTGAATTTACTAGGTCGCATCCGTATTTTTCTTTAGTCAAATCCTTTTGTATTAGTTCCATTGGGGTCTTTTGCATGGCGGAACTTTTAAAATTATCCCCATTGGTTGTCCAAAATCATCTTTCCTTGCGGTAATCTGATCTCTTAAGCTAGGGTATTACATTCTCCCCCCCCCCCCTCTNGTTCTCGGATTCTTCGTTTGTAGTAGCTTCTCTCCATATTATCTTTAAGACTAACTCTCTTCAGCTTTATAAAAGTCTCCTCTTGTGGCTATGCCAATTATACCTCTGTTCCTTATCCCTTCGAATCCCCTCTAACTTAACTGATTCAGTTTCAGAATTCTTCCGGTCTCATTTCCTCTTCCAATTCTAAATCCAGTTTTGATCCCTATCCCTTTCCATTCCATTCCTTTCCGTCCAACTTCCATCCCTTAAAAAGGTTTCCTAACGGTTTTGGTCTAACGAGAGAATTGGATTCCTTACTACTCTTACGCTCCACCGAAACCACACTTAAAATCTACTGACTCGACTCAGCCACCCAACAAGCAAGAGATTGAGTTAAAACCCAAACATACTCACCTTGGTCCTGACAATGTGCTTCCCTCGCGATAAACTCACGGTAAGGAAACCGGGGAATCCGACCATACTGTCCTCTAATCATGTAGGATAAACCCACCTACATGATCCGCACCAAACCACACCACATCACATCACACCAAACACAACCACGCCTCACCACAACACATCACTCCACATCTCGCCACGCCATGACACTCCACACCACACCTCACCGAGACGTCAGCTATCCACGGATGCAAGCTGCGCACTGGACGTGACTCTCGTTCACGGACCATGTTTTAACACTGGATCCTTACTCATGCATAGATCGTACACCGCTACACTAGAGAGTCAGTCTAACCAAACTTCACTAGTGGGTCGGTTAACCAAACACCACCAGACAACGCAGCTATTATTTCTCTACGCATGAGTCAGCTCCGGGGAAGCGGCGTGCAACTGGATCCGCGATCTCGGCAGCCCTTCCACCATAGCCCAAGCCACCGCACACAGCACACCATCACATATACCGTCACACATCACCACTCAACATCTCAACTCACAGCCCAAACCTGCCGGAGCTCAATCACACATCACCATACACTATGTTTCCAACCACTTAGACAACTCACGCTTTACCGCGACACACCTGCATAAGCGTTATTCATTGTGCCACGGTAAGCCACCATCCAACTTCATAATCTGCGGCTCCTACTCACCGGATTATGATTATACCTTGCCGTGGTATCCCTACATGAAAAGTTAGACTTGATACCACGGTAAGCCCCTGCACGATAGACAACCATGATCAGAGACCAGCATGCATCAAACGATTATCAATCACTCTAGCATGCAGATAAATCACCAAGCACAGATCACGCAATCACCCAATCAACGGTTCACACAATAAGAACTTCCACCATGACTAGATCCATAGTGCAACGCTAGCCCGTCCACCTCGGGAATCATCACGTTATAGTAGGAAGCATAATCAACGTTGGGATATTATCCCCGAAACTCACCTCTAACGAAGACCAAGGCTTAGACTTCTAGCCTGCTACAGATCCTAGCTCCAGATCTAGACTTCCCACGGTTGACTCCCGCACAAACTCACCTTTTTCTTTCTCTCTCGGTTTCTAACTCTTTTCTAGAAAGGCAAAGAGGAAAACGAAATTGCTAAACAGAAAACAGCTAAGTAGGTCTGGGGTATTTATACACCTATGGGATTGAGGGCTAGCTGACACCTCGTAGACACGAAGCACTGAACAGAACTCGCCACCTCTTCATTCGGGACACATGTCCAATTCTTCACTCTTAAGTTTCCGACACCTCCAGCTTCTGAGGCGGTCACTCCTGACACTCAGACACGTCCTAATTTTCCCAAGATGAGTCACAAATTGACGTGGTTAGGCAGCTTAGACATATCTTCCAGAAATTGCTCGGTATTGCTCATTTTCGGGCTTGAAACGGTTCATGGCTAAACTGATGTTCCCTCCACTAAAAAATTGATCTGATCCAATCCAAATTCTCTTTCAGATGTCCTTAAAGTCTCCACAAAGTTTCAGGATTTTTGGATGGGTGTAACTTGGTCTTTTGAACATATTTGCTTGGAATGCTTCTTCTCGGACCTTCTTCAAATTTTCTACATAACATTTGATTCCCTCGTTCAAAACTTAATCTGCTTCGTTCTGAATCTTCCTCCAGATGTGTACTATGCCTCCATAAAGTTTCAGAATTAATGGACGGATAAAACTCGGTCTTTCGAATTGATTCACTCGGAATGTCCTTTTCCGAGAAAACTGACGAAAGCTGACTTCTCTGATTTTTCACGGTTGCGCCAGAATTGTTCTTGAGCTGAATTCTTTTGTGTTGCCTTCCTTGATGTCTTGTGCACCTACGATTCAAGTCCCAGAATTGTTAAAATTGTCTGTATCAGTCTTCCAAAATTATTTCTGCCTCAAGGTAGTTTCAGCTCTCGACTGGGTATTACATTCTCTCCCCCCTTAAAACGAATTGCTAAGGCTTTGATAACTCTCTCCTAAATCCATCACTGTATTTCAATCTCTGAATTCTCCTTAACCCGATCTTGATAGGTCCCTCGGATTACTTCATTGGTTTGTACAACTATTCTTTTTTCATTAATTTCGACTATTCTCGATACGTCATGGTACGGGGTTATTTGGACTACAAGATTAAACCAGATTTTAGAGCAAGATTTAATAAGTAATAGTCAACAAATAGGAATTCATTTATCAACAGATTTTTTTCTTCCATTTGAACTCATTTCAATAATTCTTTTAGTTGCTTTGATAGGTGCAATTTATGTGGCTCGTCAATAAAAAAGATAGGTCAAGTGTGCCTGATGCTCTTCTTTTGGTACACTGATTTTCCCTTTGAGGAACAAGGTTCCATCCTCAGCTAGATGATATCCACTCGGGTCAGCTTCTTCTAATTCTTTGGTCATTCTCTCAATTTTCTGAATCTTCTCATCTCTTTCTAGCTCTTCACGGATTCATCGGATGAATCCAACTTGTCTCACAGCTTGTAGATCCAATGGTTCACCAGACTTTCCTTCTAATGTTGTCACGCTCACTCGCTTCATCTCTTGACTCAAGGCTTTCACTTCCTTTTCTACACTTACATCCTTTTTCGTCTACTCAACGTATCAGCCACTGCATTGGCTTTGCCTAGGTAGTACCGAATCCATGAATTCTCGGCGTCCAGAGAAAACTTTCTTCGGATTGATGATCAGTCTCTCCTGACATCTCCCTTTGATGCCATCACTTTGTCCTTTGATACAATCTGGTGAAGTCGCTGCTTGGCATCACCATCTCTCTGATACCACCATTTTCCTTGTCCTCCTCGGGTTTACTGTTTCGTCCTGCTCTTCTTCGCTTAGCCTGGCTACGGTTGGCTTCAACACTGGTCTTGACCTTTTTCCTCAGATCCATACCCCTCAAATCCGCAACCATCTTTGCTACCACCATCATCAACCAATCCCCCAAGGTTTCCTACTTCTACGGTTAACTTACACACTCACCATAGTTCTTAGACCGAATTATTGCAGCAAAGTTCAGTTTCTAAAGCTAGGCCACTCTAGACTTCCATTATCAATACCATCCAAGATTTCCACGGGTCCTCTTATTTCTCAAACCAACTCACTTACGGGTTCCAGTTCTAGGGATTCACATGGAGATATCCACTCTCCCTCTCAAATTACAAGCCTAAACATAGGCACTCTATGGGCCACTCCGGGATTCAACAATCCTACCGAAATACCACCAGAACACGCATGCAATCTACAAGAAAATTTATTTATCACACAAAAGAGAGTTAGCGCCCATACATACCTGGATTTGGACCTTTCCGGGTCCTTCAGAATTGAAGGCTAACACATCTAATGCTTAAACTTTACAAGGAAGTAAGACTGTTAGGGAGTACGAGGCCGAGTTTATGAAGTTACAGTGTTACACAACTTATTGCAATCTAAGCGACAAGGCATTGGCGCGTCTGTTCATGCAAGGTCTGGATCCAGAGATAAGCAATCGACTTTAATCAGTAACTTACACCAACCCATATGAAGCTATTAAGAATGCGGTAAATGTGGAGACCTATTTGTTATAAGAGAGGACAGCCCGAAACAAGAAGAGGGGAGAAGCTGATTATGGACACAATTCGTCTTCAAGGACAAACCGGCAAGGAACAAGACCGATGGAGAATATAGGAGGATTTAGAGGAGGATACCGTGGAGGGAGATCAAACGAATTGTACCGAGGTGGAAACATTAGTGGTCCGAGGGAGATGGATTATCCGATAGTTTGTTTCTCTTGTGGAGAAGAAGGACACATAGCGCGGCAGTGCCCAAAAGCTGTTAACCCGATCAATAGTTTCAATCCGAACTTTGCTACCGTCACTTGTTTTAAATGTGGAGAGAAAGGCCATATCGCGACTAGTTGTCCACAGAGGAGAAATCAGATGCGTCTACCGGCACCACCTGCTCAGTTGACGATCGCCCCTACAGCTAAGCGTCAGGACACTGCCGGCCGTGTGTACGCACTTGAAGGCATGGCCCTAGATTCTGTAGGACCATCTCATGGTCCCATAACAGGTATGTAATGGGCGCCAACTTCTCTTTTGTTTGATGCATGTTTGTTTTGTGATTGAGTGAATATTGATTGTGGTTGTGGTGATTGGTAGGAACATTGTGTGTTGGTGGGAATCCCACACATGTTCTTTTCGATTCAGGGGCTATGCATAGTTTTGTAACTCCCGAGATCGCGTCTAGGTTTAGAGGAACAATTGTGAAGGAAGGGATAAGTGTGGGGATAAAAACCCCTTGTACTGAAGTCCTTAAGTCGGAAGAATTAATAATAGGAGTGCTGATGGAAGTTTGTGATCGGATCTTTAAGGTAAATCTCTTGGAGACCCCAATGAAGCGTTTCGAAGTGATTCTCGGGATGGAGTGGTTGTCTCAGTTCAGAGCTTTGATCGACTGTGAGAAGGGAAGGATAACCTTTAAAGGAAGTCAAGAGCCGGAGATCGTATACCAAGGGATTAGGCCCAGCCCCATGGTATCTCTGGTAGCCGCTGCAAGAGTAGCTAAACAGTTGGAGTGTAGAGAAGTGTATCTTGTTGCCATCAGTGTGATTGGAGAAGAAGAGAAAGAGGAATTAAAGATAGAAGATATTCCGGTGGTTCGTGAGTTTGCGGATGTGTTCGAGCCGCTAACTACGTTGCCTCCGCCAAGGAAGGATCCTTTTCCGATCACGTTAAAGCCAGATAAAGCGCCAATAGCTAAGGCGCCGTACCGGATGGCACCAGCCGAGCTGGCAGAGTTGAAAACTCAACTGGAAGATTTAGGAGGAAAAGAATTTGTGCGACCGAGTTCATATCCATGGGGAGCGCCCGTGCTGTTCGTGAGGAAGAAGGATGGGACTATGCGGTTGTGTATAGATTATCAGGGGTTAATAGTGTGACGGTTAAGGATAAGTATCCTTTACCGAAAATCGATGAGCTATTGGATCAACTCCAGGGAGTGAGTTGGTTGTCGAAGATAGACCAAACATCAGGCTATCATCAGATCGGTATTAAGGAAGGAGACGTTGAGAAGACAGCGTTCAACATCATATATGGCCAGTTTGAGTACGTGGTGATTCCGTTTAGACTGACGAATCCACCAGCGGTATTCATGCAATTGATGAATGGAGTGTTTCACGATTATCTGGACAGATTCGTGATCATTTTCATTCATGACACCCTAATATATTCCCGGACGAAAGAAGAGCATGAGGTGCATTTACGAAAAGGCTTAGAGAGATTGAGAAGTCAAAAGTTGTATGCTAAGTTTAGCAAGTGTCGGTTCTGGAAAAGAGATATTGGTTTCTTAGGACATCGAGTCTCGGAGAAGGGAGTTACCGTTGATCCAGAGAAGATATCGGTGATAGAGGAGTGGCCACAACCTAAGTCCGTTATGGAAATATGGAGTTTCCTTGAGTTGGTCGGCTAATATCGGAAGTTTGTTAAGAGTTTTTCTTCTATAGCTAAGCCATTAACTAAACTGACCAGAAATGACGTTCCATTTGTGTGGAGTCTGGAGGCCGAAGGAGCATTCACCAAGCTTAAAAAGGCATTGATGACGACACCATTTTTGACATTGCCGGAACCCGGCAAGCCGTACATGGTGTATACGGATGCGTCAAGAGTTGGTTTGGGATAAGTCCTGATGCAAGACGGGAAAGTGATAGCTTATGCCTCAAGACAGTTACGGTAACATGAAGGGAATCACCCTACTCATGATTTAGAGATGGCTGCTGTGGTTTTTGCTTTGAAAATTTGGAGATTGTACCTTTATGGAGAGGAGGTGCAAGTTTTTACAGACCATAAGAGCCTGACGTATCTGTTTACTCAGGCCGACCTTAATTTGAGACAAAGGCGTTGGATGGAGTTCATTGCAGATTACGACATTCAAATCCAGTACTACCCGGGCAAAGCTAATGTCGTGGCCGACACACTGAGTAGACGAAGGACGGATGTGAGTATAGAAAAGGAAGTGGGAGATTTGGATATGGAAATGAAGAAAATAAGCGTGGCTACAATAGAAGGAGAGTCTAGTGAGCCGTTAGGTTTGCAAGCAGTGCAACAGGTTGGTTTGATCTGTCGTATCTGTGAGGAGCAAGAGAGGGATGAGAAGATACAGAAGATTGTTCAGAGGATCAGGGAATCAGAAGAGGCTGATCCGAGTGGATATAATCACATTGCTAAAGATGGGACGCTATTGCTTAAGGGAAGAATCAGTGTTCCAGAGGGAGAAGGGCAGATACTATTGTATAGTATTCATCCCGGGAGCATTAAGATGTACCAAGACATTAGACGGTACTATCATTGGCCCAGAATGAAATGGTATGTAGCTAAGAAAGTGGCAGAGTGCCAAATATGTCAACAGGTAAAAGCCGAGCATCAAGTACCCGGAGGATTATTATAGAGCCTACCGGTCCCAGAATGGACATGGGATTCAATATCCATGGATTTCATTGGAGGGATACCAACTTCAAAAGGAATGATGAACAACATGGTCTGGGTGATTGTGGATCGTCTGACTAAAGCGACACATCTGTTCGTCATAAGAGATACAAGTAAGGTAGAAGTGTTAGCAGTCCAGTATGTGAACCAGATAGTGAAGCTGCATGGAGTGCCTATGAACATTGTGTCAGACTGAGATCCGAGATTCACAGCTGCGTTTTGGAGAGCTTTGCAAGGAGCTCTAGGGACCGTGTTACATATCAGTACGACTTTTCATCCAGAGACGAACGGACAGACAGAAAGGACAATCCGGACGTTAGAGGACCTACTACGGTTATGCATTCTCGATTGGGGAGGTGTGTGGGAAGACTACCTACCCTTGATTGAGTTTTCTTACAACAACAGTTACCATGCCAGTATTGGGATGTCTCTATATGAGATGATGTATGGGAGACCATGCCGGACGCCGTTATGTTGGACCGAAGTTGGTGAGAGAAGGATGTTTGGACCACCGATTGTGGATGAGACCATGGAGAAGCTGCATATAGTTCAGGGTAACATGAAGAAGTATGCTGGTCAGGGAAGAAGAGAGGTGACGTTTGAAGTAGGAGAATGGGTTTATTTCAAGGTGTCGGCCCAGAAAGGAAAGGATAGGTTCGAAAAGATTGGAAAGCTGGCAGTACAATATATTGGTCTGTACCAGATCAAGGGAAGAGTGGGAGAATTCGCATACCGATTGGATTTACCCACAGACATAAATTTGCATCCGGTCTTTCATATGTCGAAGTTACAAAAGCATATTCGAGATCCGGACGCTATTGAGCCCGAGAGGATAGAAGAGCTTCAAGCAAGCTTGATTTATCCCAAGGGTCCAATCAAGATTGGGCTAAGAAGAGTTCGGAAGTTGAAAAACCGCGAGATACCTCAATTACAAGTCTATTGGGGACGACAAAATCGTATGGTCGTTACGTGGGAAGACAAGGAACATTTTAAGGAGAAGTACCCCAAGTTCTTTCAGTCAGATACTGTGATGGAAGTAGGAGAGTCATCATGTCCTTAGGAATTCGAGGACGAATTTTGTTAAGGGGGGAGAATGTAATAACCCGATCAAGGACCAGAAATACACTGTGCAGAAATAAATCAGGAAGAATTATCCAGACAATTTTAAAACTTCCAGGACTTTGCACAGAGATACCTAAGTCATTTCTGGAGCTTGTGCAAAAGTATTCAGTCCAAGAAAAATTCTCCTGAGAGAGTTAAAAATCAGGCAAGTTGATTTAGCGAGGCATGACATCTTGAGTAAGATAAATTCATAACTTGAGTTCTACCCATTCAAAAATCCTGAAACTTTGTGGAGGCACTAGGGACATATGAGAGAGTGTTTTGGACGAAGTAGATCATTTTTTGGATGGTGGGAACATCTTTTATTTCGAGAATCATTGGTAGCTCGAAACTGACCAATATCAAGCAGTTTCTGGAAGATCAGTCTAAGCTACCTAACCATGTCAATTTTTGATTCGGTCTTGGGAAAAGCACGACATGGCAAGCTGGCAGGAATGACCGCCTCAGAAGCTGGTGGTGTCGAAGACTTCAGGGAGAAGAAAGGACCATGTGTCCTGAAGCACGAGGTGGAGTGTTCTAAGCTGTGGTTGGTGGCGGCAATGTGTTGGTCTGCGGCCAGATCTGGAGTAGTATAAATAGCCCCAGGACCTCCCTTAGCGGTTTTATTTTAGCATTTTTGTTCTCTTTTGCTCCTTAAGAAAACCAAGACCATTAGTGAAAGAGAGATAAGTTCGTGAGAAGAGAACCGTAGAAGACTTGGATCTGGAGTAGGAGCAGCTAGGAATCTTGCAGGTCGTCGATTAAGGTGGGTTTAGAGTTTAGTCGCCCATTGTTGCTTAATATATGCTATGTATGAAAGTGTATACCAGAGATTTCGTCACGATGGAATCGTTTGTTGCTTGATCCGTGCTGGATTGGTTGATATGCATGCTTGAGTGATTTAATCGTTAGTCTTGATGCATATTGATGGGTTGAATGAGATCGCTAGGGTATAGAACCGAGAGTCATGCTCCACGGACTATACTTTTCCGATTATGTGTGTGGCTAACGTGCAGGTGATTCTCCGCGATATGGATTAACGTGTTGCAGGCCATATATGTGGGGTAATACTGTATGGGTACGGGATAAGTAAACCATTTAAAAGATAGAGTATGATTGATGTTGAGTACGATGGGAGGGCTGCTGTGATCGTGGGTCCAGTGCACCTCCCTCCTACCGGTACTAAGTGTAAGAGGAGCGGTTTGGTGTGGTTGGTCCAGTGGCTGTGTGATCTGCCGAGACCAACTGAAAGAGTGGTGTGGTGTGTTGGTTCGTCTGCTATGTGATTGTTCGGACCAACGGTGGAACCGTGGATTCGGTTTAGCGGCGGTGTGCTTGTATTTCCCAGTTCGATCCCCACAAGATGGGAAGACCCGACGGGGTGTGTCACTGAAGGGGATCCCTTTGTGGGCACTTAGTAGGCTTACCGAGGGGGATCCCTTTGTGGGCACTCGGTATAGCATATGAACTTCCGCCTTGTTTATCATGGATGGAAAGTTGGAAAGTTTCATGGGGAAATACAACACGCTTTGAGATTTCAGTGCCCACGCGTGTGAAGTGAAAGAGTTGGTCATATAGCTTAAGTTGCATGCGTCGTCTATTTTAATTATGTTGCTTCGGCTATTGCTTGATTGTTTGATTGAATAGCATGCTGGGTTTGGGTTGGGGATTTATATCGTTTGCTCTCTAAGCTCACAAAGTAATCTTTGATTACTTACCCCCATTTCCTTTTCCCATATAGGTAACCAGTAGTAGCTAGTAAAGTAAGCGGCGGAATGTTAGGACCGTTGGAAAGTAGGTTGCCTGACTTTTTCTAAAGGACTCATTGTAAGGATACACACTATGTTTTTATTTCAGTTTACTTATGCGATCGCAAAATGCTTTTCAGTTGTAAAAGTACCTTTGGAATATTTAATAAATAAGTGGAAGTTTATGAATATGTCTGGCTTGAATGATATTAGTCTAGTCCGACTAACACAACTCAAGACCGAAGTACGGGTTGAAAAGCCTTATGCCAAGGTTAAAAGGTAATCGGAGTTAACATACGAATTGATTCTATTTTCGGAACTCTCCTGGAATGAATCAATCAGTTAGTTAACCCCGGGTTGTGGCGTCTCCGGGTCGGGATGGGTGTGTCTTGGCCGCGTGTCATGACATATCTATTTCGATTCGGGGGCGTTACAAATGGCGTTACAAAAAGTTTTCTATACATTTTTTATTAGCTATTAATAATAAATTGTAAATTTCAAGAAAAATTATTAAATTTATTAAATTAGTATTGGTTTAGATTTGTTATAATAAAAATTTAATGTGTTTTATTAATATGTATGAAATGCATCAAAATTTATTATTTAGAAGGAGATGGAGTAAGTATTACATTGAATTAAGCTTTGACATTTTATCCGAACCTAGAAATCCGAACAGAAGAAAAGTCGAACCAAACTCGAACCAAAATTTTATAAATATTTTTTGGGTTCAAAACTCTTCTATCCAAAAGATCTGAAAACCGATTAGACCGGATCTGAATCCAACCCAAGGACCTGAATAGCCGGGAAAATTGTCTTTTTCGACCTGAACTAATTCAGTCGTGCGTTTTCATACCTAAACAATTGATGAGTGCGTAATTCAACCCAAACTGCAATATTATTTGAATTTCCTACCCAATCTTATCATATCGTGCTAAAAGCTACCTTGACTAATTTACCGTTAGTCAAACGTTAAACAGTAACCATATATGAAACGACGTCGTTTTTGTTTTGGGATTAAAATTAGGGATTTGACTTTCTTATTCTTCCCTGACACATCTCTTCTTCAACGAACTCTCTTCTTCTTCAACTAGTGTGCATCTCCCGCATCTTCCTCGACAAATTGCAGTGCATCTTCAACTCTTCAGGAAATTAACTCACCAGTCTCTCTCATTTTTTTGTACTTTTGATATTCTATTATCTAAAAAGATGAAATAATTTCGAATTTTGTGAAGTTTTTCTATTGAAATGAATGAACGAGAAAGAGGTTTTCCTAAGAGATGTCGATGTGGAGAACTTGTAACAATGAGGACGTGAAAAACTGCGAAAAACCCAGGAAAATTGTTTCATGTGTGTCGTAATGCAAAGGATGGGGTAAGTTTTCAAATTATTGAAACTGAGCATTGAGGGGAGTAATGAGTGGTAAAAACATGTTGAAACGGTTGCATTGTGTATTAACAGGACTGGTATCATACGTTTAAGTGGACAGATATGTGTATGGTTGAAGGGATTGAGGATTTGGTTAACAAAGTTGATAATATTGAAGGAGCAACAATGACATTGCAAAAGGGATTCACTGCTTGCGGGAATGAGATTGAAACTTTGGCAATGGAGACGCAGGTGTGTGAGACTGTGGTTCAGAAGGAGATGAAAGACTGCAAACTGCAGCTCCAGATCTTGAAGAACATCATCGGATTTACTTTGATGATGGTTTTCGTTTGCAAGTTTATAATTTGAGATGTATGAGAGTATTAGAATGTACTTTAATTCAAGAGATGTGTGAGATTGTGTTTTTATTAGAATGAATGGTATGAAGTTGTTTGTATTAGAATGATGTTATTTGGCAGGTCATGTTTGTATTAGAATGGTTTTATTTGGCATGAAGCTATTTGTATTAGAAACTTGAATACCCAAACAGAAACTTGAACACTCAAACACAAAGTTCAACAAACCTAACTTGGAAAATCAATGTCTACAAACTTGAACAAAGACAAACTTGAACATCTATATCAACAAAACAAACACAAATTGAACACAAACAAGCTTTAACTATAAAACCGTTTCAAACTTCATACCAAAAACAATCTAAACGAAGCTCTCCACCAAAAACAACTCTTCATTCTTCTTCATGCTATTAGTCTTGAGTTTGCTGACTAGGTCCTTCTCCAAGGTCTAGATTCATAGTCTCATGTTCATCCCTTGTCGCTGATGTCTTCTTCTTCTTTGGCATATGCATAGGCACTCCTATGTTCAAGCATTTTGTTGCATTGTGTCCAGCAACACCACATCGACCACAATGCATAATCCTCCTCTTTCTACTAACCTTTTTCTTTGTTGGAGGCTCGTTCTTTCCTTTCTTCCTCTTAGGTTTTGGATTTCTTCCTTTTCGGTTTTCAATTTGTTCAACCAAACTCGGAGGTGGAATCACTACATCCCCAGTTTTATCTCAAAAGCAAACACCATTCACGGGCCGTATGGAATCGCTGTATATTTGTTGCTGCCTTGAATTGAGATACCAACTTGATATGTAATCTTCATAGTTGAGCTTCTTTTCTCTGATAACATGTAAGGCGTGACAACAAGGAATCCCACTCATATCGTATTTCCGACATGCACAAGTCTTTAGCCTCAAGTTCACACTATAGGAATGAGTACCTTCTCGAACCTCACATCTACCATCACTGCCTGGAACCATCCTACAAAACTTCAACTTTGCATGCTCCTTTTGTATAATCTTTGTTATTCTTGGAGGGTATCTACCCTGATTGTCAGCTGCTTTCTTCTTCCTCAGGTCAATACGAATCATTGCCCTTCTCCTTATAGTCTCTAACATCTCAACCATTGGCATATACCTTGCCGGATCAATGGCATTGTTGAATGACTCCGATATATTGTTGTGAACATCTACGCAACTGGATGCTGGGCTGAAGAAAACAAGACTACAATTCCTTGGATTCTTCTCTAAAATCGCCTCATGCACACGTATATCATACATCATAATGGCTTCCAGATTTGTGTCATACTGATTTTTGGTGTAACTTTCTGCTACTCTCCAAAACAAAGCTTTCATATCACTCTGATGTGGAAAAACTTTCTTCAAATTCCCATATATGTGGCGAGCACACATCCTATGTTCAACGTCAGGCAAAATCCTTTCCACTGCATTCAACAAGCCCTAAAACAAACCAACAAACAAACAAGAGTTATTACTACAAATTTTATAAACCAAGAACTTTTACTACAAACTTTATAAACCGCAAGCTATACATACCTTTTGTCTATCAGATATGATAGTATACCCTTGACCGGCCTGGAGACTGAAATCATCTTTTAGCTTCTGGATAAACCATGTCCAATTCTCCTCATTCTCCACATCAACAACAGCCCACGCAATTGGGTACATTCCATTATTGGCATCTCTTCCCACAGCAGCCAATAGTTGTCCTTTGAGAGTGCATTTTAGAAAGCACCCATCTAATCCAAAAATCGGACGACACCACATTGACCATAAGTTACGGATGGTTTCAAAACATACATAAAACCTTCGGAATACTTCTCCTCCTTCATCATTTAAGACTGTGTCTAACTCCACTGTCGNNGACTTACTCAAGGATAGCTAAATGGTAATCTTTGAGTCTAGAGAATTGTTCCTCATGTTCACGGTGGATGATATTTAAAGCTTTTGCTTTAGTCTTTTTACACTTATCTATCGTTGTTATCAAACTGAACATTTCTTTAATCTGATCTTGTATAGCCTTCGGTCTCAATTCAGGATCAGTTCTGATATCATCCAGAAACAACTTCATAATCACAGGTGATTTAAGTAACTTGCAATATCCATCCTTCTCGCAGCTGTGCGTTTCTTCGAATGTTTTCACCATCCACTTTCCTTTTCCTTCCTAATACAAACAATATATTCTCCATCGACAGCCATCAATTCCACACACAGCCGAAGACTTCAATTTCCCCCATTTGCTTTACTTGATATTCTATCCTCCTTTTAGTGCATAATCTATCAAAGCTTCTTTGAACTCTTCTAAAGTGTCAAACACTTGTCTCAACTGCAGCTCACCACTCCCTCGTTTGAATCTCACAAGCTCGCCCTCCTCCTCTTCTTCACCATCAGAATTAGGAAATGTATTATGAAAGTCAAAATCCTCATCTTCATCAACAAAACCAGCAGCATTTCTCTCAACACGAAGCTCCTCTTCACGCGGGACAGATTCAACATCATCAGGATACTCTGTTGAGTTCACCAAATAGACATTAACTACTCCTGTCCATTTACCCGCTTCACACATCTTTTGAAAACTCTCATCTCCACTGGTCAATCTCTTCCGCTCCTTGTTATCTTTAAAAGGCAACTTATACCACATATTCTGGCCATAAAATCTGTCCCCAAACTCACTTGCCAACGCACGGAATAAATCATCTGGTTTACATCCAATGTTTGTAACTTCACCACCAACATAACCAACTTCTCTTGCACCATGAATCACCCAATACCCACCATGGCTCACAGTGAACGATACATTGTCCCACATTCTGCAATAGAGAGGTAATAAAACAACAAATTCAACTCTCTGATATTTCATCAAACACTTGGTGTCCTATATACAATATTAGGCTTTATATTCATGAAATTCGAAATTAAAGCAAAAGTCTTCACTATAAAACTACTGAACGATAATGAACGAAATACCTAACAAGATTTTTGATTTCGTGGTTTCTAAATTCCATAATCATAACAAATTTCAATTCACAATAAAAACCAAAAATATCTTATTCTCGTTGTCCTTCTCACTTCCGAAAATAATCAATTTCTATTTGATGTTGATTCGTGTGTAATAGCTCCCAACTCGCTTCAGGTTATTCTAATCAGACATGGTGAATTGAAGAAGAAGAGAGTTCGTTGAAAAAGAGATGTGTCGGGGAAG
This sequence comes from Isatis lusitanica, assembly GCA_900406415.1. Lineage (NCBI taxonomy): Eukaryota > Viridiplantae > Streptophyta > Magnoliopsida > Brassicales > Brassicaceae > Isatis > Isatis lusitanica. The sequence goes on from OVBB01000704.1 coordinate 19,270, forward strand.
AAAAAGAAAGCCAAATCCCTAATTTTAATCCCAAAACAAAACGATGTCGTTTCATATATGGTTACTATTTAACGTTTGACTAATGGTAGATTAGTCAAGGTAGCTTTTAGCACGATAT